>PNEQ01033731.1:0-16046 GCA_003012365.1 Medauroidea extradentata | reverse complement strand
GGGTTTAGACTAGAAAATTATTTATGTATTTTTATGTATAACCATTATAATAGCCATCTCACCTTCTAGATGGTTATACTCTCTCAATCATTGGGGATTTAACTGACTAGAATATTCGTATTATTTTCTCATGGTCTATCATTCTGGGGGCAGTCGTCATATTGCCTTATAGAAGGCTCTCTAATTCTTCAGAGATTTACTTGACAAGAATATTCATATTATTTGTATGCACTGTCATTCTTACGGTAGTTGGCATCTTGTCTAGACCATGCCAAATCATTCTTCAGGGATATAACTGACTATAATATTCGTATTATTTTCTAATGCTCTATCATTCCGTTGCAGTCGTCATCTTGTCTTCTTAAAAACCATGCTGTTTCATTCCTTCAGGTAATGACTAGAAAATTCCTTACATGTATTATGAGCATACTTATGATAGTCGCCATCATTCCTACTAGGAGGTAATGCTGTCTCGTTCCTTTAGTGTTTTCAACTGACTAGAATAATTACTTCATTCTCTATAAGCTTTTATAATAATTACCATTTTTTCATTCTAGAAGGTCATGTTCTATCATTTATTTCGATATTAAATTGTTCAGAATATGCATGTTTCTCTTGCTCTATCATATTCGAGCAGGAAGAAGGTTTTTTGTCTAGATTGTCATTATTCTGTAATTCTTGCAAGGTATAAATTGTTTAGAATAATCCTTTAAGGGGAATGTTCGCTGGGTTTTTTTTATACTATCAATCATACGGAGGATTAAATAGATCTCTCAATCGTATTTTATTTCATTACAGAGTTACTTTGAATTGGTCAGAATGGTGTCTTCTACACGCTTAACATAATCGCGGAGATAGTGTCTCACCAAGGATACAGTATTACACTCTACGTCTCTCCCTCCTGACACAATTCAGCTATCATTTTGTACACATATTTGCATAAACTACAAGTATGGTTGTAGTATTAAATCAAACGGCCAATCATAGCTTTCTAATAAACGATACTGCTTGTACCAACTGTACAATCCGTCACTATTATTTCCATGTGTAGAAATTCCAGCCTGAAGAAATAATATATCTCTACACAGCACGTCGCTCCAAGTCAGCATCATTGTCGTCAAGAAGCGAAGAGCAATTGAACTATTAGAGCTTATATATTTTTCTTGGAATAAAATGCCATTAAAACCATAGCAATACGCTCATCACGCTTAGTAGCATTAAAATTTCACAAAAAACAATTGGGCGAAATTCAGTAAAAGG
The DNA here is from genome assembly GCA_003012365.1 of Medauroidea extradentata. Classification (NCBI taxonomy): domain Eukaryota; kingdom Metazoa; phylum Arthropoda; class Insecta; order Phasmatodea; family Phasmatidae; genus Medauroidea; species Medauroidea extradentata. The sequence continues at coordinate 14,786 of PNEQ01033731.1, read as the reverse complement.
GAAGAGACTAGAGATTAAATACTTATTACAAACTTCAAGCTATGTATATGATTACTTCACCGAAGAATAAAAGCGAATAAAATAAAGTCTTCAGAGACGCATACATTAGGCCGACATCATACATGTATTCAAACACCAAAGAGCCGTCAAGGAAATCAATTACATCTCAGAAGTTTTTTCACTTGCTTCGACGTTAGTTAAACAGGAGGTTACTGCCAACAAGAAAAAAAGTTCACTGACACATTAGCAAATACTTTTGACGACTACGCATCTTTATTTAACCAGCTAGTTTCCCAACATATTTCTTCTAGAAACATTAAGTTTACTCTAAGAATGAAAATAACATTAAGTCATACTAAACAGCTGCTAGAGCTATGAACAATAAAAATTCGTTTCCATGTGCAGGCTTCCATCTCCGATGAAAAAGTAAATTAAAAAAAAAAAAAAACTAAGCTCAAGAGATACATAAATTTATTCGCCTTGCAGTGCACTGCAAATATATTGACGACGACTCGTCACGCTAGTTCCCCGCTTACATTTCCACAAGGAATAAAATTCTCGTTCACCTACATCGCGAAAGACAACAAGTGGGGGAAGTAATGCATGTGCTAGGCAGTAAAATAAATTAATATCGTTTAGGAGGGGTACCTGTATCCTACCCCTACATGCAGACTTGTAGCCGGGGGACAGCCACAAGCATCTATCGAAGGATTGTGTGTAATTAGACCCTACTACTACAATGACGATATGTTGAAATTAACAGGACCAGCCGAAACGTAAGTATCCCGAGAAAACCATCCAACCAGCCCATGTCAAAAATTTTGGGGGACCAATCCCTGACGAAGGATCGAACTCAGATCGCTTTTACTGGAGAGGAGAGTGATCTGACCATTACATCATTTGAATGACTACTCTGTTGCGGTAATTGTAATGATTGTTAGTACTTACAGTTTGCGATCAAGGATCACCGATCCACGTAGGCAGGAGACGAGACGTGTATCTCCGTCGACGGCAAACGCCCGACTGAACGGCTTCGCACAGGTACAGCGAATTAATACCTACTTTCCCTCCCTGGGACAGGGGGACGTGATTGATAATTCGTCCACGAGGAAGGGGATTGCAGTTTTATCAGTTAATTAAAATTGTTTATTTCATAAATTTATTATTTTCACATACATGATACAGTAACTCGATGGTTGCAGACTCAAGCCACGTAGGGTACCTTAAAACTTTTTGCACGAGATCTGTAGTGGATCTAACACATTTGTTCTCAGTTGTAGATGGTTGACGGCAGCTAGTGTCCAACCTGACCCCTTCATAGACATTTCTTCTTTCTCACGACAGATTTTCTGTATACTATTTTCAATGCTGCTTTCGATGTCATCTAAATTATAGAGAGGTACGTTTGTTGTCTTGAAAGCTTTCTTGCACTGTTCGTTCGGACGTGACTCAGGTTTAGTGTAATCACACTCTAACCATATATTATATTTCAAAGAACCATTGTTTTCCATTTCTGTCGTAAGATGACGTATTAGATTTGCTTTTATATTGTCAAGAAATGTGCAAATGTTTTCCGTACTTTCGAATATATTTTTTGCAATGTATGTCTTCATAGTACCCCGAAAAGCAAATTCCTTCAATGCAAATCCATTAACATTTGGCAAGTTTGATGCATGTACACGCGTAAGAGCCTTAACTTTACACATTTTTACATGCTTGTTGTATTCACTGTAGAAAAACCCGTCTTGACTGTCTCGTGTATGAAACTGGCGACCGCACTTGTAACATCCGCGAGTCAAGCTGCAGAGTCCCGTGGCGGCACGTACTGTCTTCTTCGTACATGTTCTCTCATGTCGTCGTATATTGCAATTTTTTACTGAAAGCCTTGTCACAGTATCGGCATGAATATCTTGACACGGCACTTACGTCCGCATTCACCGAAGTGCTAGTTTCAGTTACATCGCAAGGCATCATATTGTCTTGTTTAGTAGTACATATTTTATTATGCCTGTGTAGATTGTCAGTGCGTGCAAACACTCGTTGAAACTTATCACAACGATATGCAGTACGGGAAGGGTTCATCTTGCATTTGCTAATTCTATGTCGCTTTGCATCGTGAGCATATGCGAAAGTCTGATCGCAGTAGTTGCAAGAGTGTCTAGTAGCAGTTGTCGGTCCTCTTGATTTTTTCGTGGAAGTCTTCGCCGATGGTACTGAATAACTTTTCTTCAGATACTGCAGGACAGGTAGAGGATTGATTTTGCATGTACTCTGATGCCTTTTTAAGTTGCTGCGACGTCCAAACTGAGTGTTACATTTTTCACAATGGTACACAACACGATTCACATTCTGAAGACAACCTTCTTCATCCTGACGTATGTTTTTGATCTTCGTAAACTGCTTCTTGCAATAAGAACAACTTTGCTGCATGTTGTCCATCTTCACTGCTAGAGGATATGTTTACACTTTCGAGGCTGAATAACAACTGAGCAACTGCGACTACTACAGTTTCCTTATATCCCCTGGTCACCTACACATCTATCCAAAAGTCTTCGGACATCGATTGGTATAACAACATCAGAATACCAGGATCATACAGGCAAGAGATGGCTTAGAACTTGCGGAAGCACCACAAACAAGCGACGTTGCACACCGTTTTATTAAGTAGGACATCAGCAGAGATTTTCTCCGATAGAGATCACGAGAATTGTGAACTGGACACACGTCATACTTGAGTTTATTGGCTAACTTATGAAGCGAAAATACATGTTCAGGTGTTGTCGAACGCTTACAGTATCAGTTGTGGGGAACGCACTCGGCGTGTAAGTATGTATCGTGCATAGAAATAGTTTTTGTAAGTTTATAAAACAATTATCTCGTACAGTTACAAATAAGAGCTTCCAGATATGTGCAATAATATTTCAGCACTATTTATCAATGACCAGAGTTGAGCCATCTGACAAAATAATTATCATTTACTTTTTTCTTGTGGAAATTTGATATATGGTAACGTACATTTGTAAACTGTCGATGTAATCCGCCCCGCCATTGTAATAGTTTATCTTGGTTCTAGTACCAACACGTCCACTTAGTTAGCAAGTCAAATTTAAAGTAAAACAAAACACGTAGGCAAAGAACGACAACATGACACATTTCTTGTATTTAATATGTTCACATGTCTCCAAGTACTTACGAAAATAAATATTCATATTTGAATCGGTGAACTATATACAGTTGACACATCCAGTCGAGCTACGGGAATAAGTTTATGAAGTAACAACATGGCAAGCATCTCAGATATTGATTTTACATTTAATGTTATACATTATTTCACGAGCTTACTTGCTTCTATAAGAATACTTGAGATGTCGAGCATTGTGGGAACACGTGCACATACATGCACACACGTGCATACACACACGCACTCACGCGCACATACTCACACGCAATCACGCGCGCACACACACACACGTACACATACACGCGCACACATACACGTGCACACACGTGCACACACGCGCACACACGCGCACACTCATGCACAGTAGTAATCGTGTGCATTATTAAGGGTGTTGTGAAAGTTATAGTTGATTGCTGTTTTGTGTATTTTTGTAAGCTTTGTGAGATAGTCAGTCAATAACTTAATTCAACCTTTTTATTTCTAATTATAAGACCTCTATCGCAAAGAGCTCAGATAATTGCCCACATATAAAGTTGTTGCTAAACTTGTAACAATATACCTATATACACACATACATTTATGGGCTTATATCATATTTGTGTACACGTTATTGAGTTCCTGGTAACATTTGTGTAAAATAACACCTATTGTATGTGTTTGCCATAGTTATACATACAAGAATGTAAAATTATAAAATACTGCACAAGTAAATGTACACTTTTTCTTACAGTATGGGTAGGCAACGCCCTTAAAAGAAACAATTGTTTTAGGACCTATTCAGCAGAACGCACCTTACAGGAGAGATCAAGATGCAGCAGTCGGCGCATAAACGCCGCAAGTCATGCTACGTGTTCTACAACGACCAAAAAACAGCATACTTCGCCTACAAGCAGCTCTTCAACTCTGAAACTCCCACTATCTGTGGCTACAGCGTGTCTGTGGAGCCTATATCTCTACCGTATCAGGTGAATGCAAGACAGACCACATTACTTGAAATGCTTGCCTTTGACGTTGCAAAATAAATAATTTATCATAATACATCACATATCAGTCGGCCAAAAGAGAGTTTTTTTTATAGCTATTTTATGCCGAAGTGAAAGGTAACAGTTATAGTAGCTTTAACTTACAAACATAAGTTTTAGTTACTGTAAACTGTTTTAGTCCATAATTTAAAAAAAATGCCGTGAAACTAAAAACACGTTTAAAAAACCTCTTTTTCAGAATACGACAAAGTATACAAGTTAAATTAAATTATATTTTCTTCTTACTTACGTTGTTAATTTTTGTTTACATGTATTTTTTGTTTGTGTTTTGCATCGTTTTACCACGGCGCTGTTTTTATATTAGTATAGAAGGTGATTACTACGATTTAATTTATTACATAATTTATGTTGGATGGTAATTAATTAAAAATATTAGGCATCAATTTCTAAGATTTCCGGTAACGAGGAATAATTATTGTTATTTGTGCTTGTTGTTTATGATTGCTTTATAAAATACATTATTTGTTAACAATGTTTTAATACATAATTGTAAGGGCTTTGCATTCTTCCTACGTATTTGACGTTGTGTCCTGTACGTTTTTCTATACTCCTTACTTAGTTCACACACACACGTACATTTACATATATGCACATACGTACACTCATACATACATACATACATACACTCACACATACATACATGCATACATACATACATACATATATACATACATCATACATATATACACACGCATACAGTGTAACAATGTATATACATACAGGCACACAATAAATTAAATCGCTTAAGTAATACCATTAAGACGAAACACTGTGGTACAGTCCTCTCGCCTCCCAACAACACAGCGAACCGCCGTAGGACAGGAAAATTTCGTGAATTCAATGACCTGCAGGCTGGAATCCGTTGTCCTATGCATACTCGAGCCCCGACTATTCGTTCATTACCTGTTGTTCCACTGAGTAGCAGCTAGTTTGACAAATGGTCGGGGCTTGAGTGTGCATATAAAAGTTGATTCTAACGTGTGGGTCATTGAATTCGCGAAATTTTCCTGTCCCTGCGAGCCGGGTTCGGTTTTAAGCAGTGTCGACGTGTCGTCCCGATTTTCGCTTGTGGGAAACGTGGACGTGACGGTTGCCATTGGCGGGTGGGTTTTCTGCAGTTTTTTTTTTTTTTTTTTCGCTTACAGCATGCTGCTCCGCCACCTCTCATCTCAACCATTTTTACCGGGGAGGGTGGGTGATGAACGTGTCTCTATGATAGAGCTGCATGCGCTGTCTACACCCAGGCCTTCTCTCATCAATCGTAACCCTGCATGAAGAGTTTTTTCCCCTTAATAACATTACACTCATGGGCGTAATTACGGAGGAGCTAGGGGTGACGCAGCCATCCATACAAAATCGTTATCCCCATCTAAAATATATCTGACGCTACTAATAATTTAGAGAGCTCTGCATTTCTCGCAGGGAAAAATGGGCTTTAGCCCTTTCTTCAGTGTAGTGTTCAGTACGCTGATGATCATGCTTGGGCCGTTTTAAGAAAACCAGTTCTGTAGGGTCCTTGAGATATATTGAGAGTTAGAAAGAAAGGGAGAGAGAGAGACTCTGTAAACATCTTAGATAAGTCTAATGCCTGCTTATTATTTTTTTTAATGTAAAATTTTATTCTTTACGCTGTAATAGGACGTGAAACATAACATTTTGTCAGTTTAAATTTAACTCCATTTGAATGCTGTCATTAGTTTTACTTTTGGTATCCAGTTAAAAACATTTTTTCAAACTCCACATTATTCAACACCACATGAAAAATTAATAAAATTATATTATTGATGTTAAATTTAAAAAGTCAAATAAGTCGTGTTCTATACCCTAGTAGATGCTTAATGAACAAAAATCCGCCTCAACCCCCCCCCCTTTAAAAAAAAAACAAGAGATGTACAATTAAATTTGTCCAAGATGGCCGTAATAGGCTATATCGAACATAACAGGGTTTAGACCCAGTTACCTCGACTAGGCTAGGCAGACCGCTAAACAGTGCCCTTGGATGTCGTACAGTGTTCGCGAGACAAGGATGACTGCTGATAATGATTTACCCTCATTGGTTGATATTAGGTTATGAATTAGTCCAAAATCTTGGAGACAGAAACAGATTACGAGATTCAAACATTTTTAGTCGTTTTATGTACCTATATCTGTGTAAAATTGAGTTGAGTCAATTTTAAAGTCACTTTTAAAACGAAGTGTATTAGAGTATTTGGAAGCATACCACACCTATAAGTGGACGTGCGAAGAAAGTAGGTAGGTCCCTATGGTGAAAAACACTTTCTAGTACACCCATGGTAGCTCTCCTACACATCTTAAGGGTGCCGCCTAACACGCGCTTCAAATGTGGTTGCAATGAGTTCATAAATACATTTTTTACGAAACAATTCCACGTTATGGCAATGTACGAAAAGAAAACACACTTCGAATAAGGGGCGGAATGTCATTAAGACACCGTGATCACTTAAAAATACTGTTTCTAATCTGTTCAACATAGCAAAAAACGACATTTTCAGTTTGCCGTAATTCCAATATGTGTATTACTAACATGATGTATGGGAAACTCGGGCAGAAACGTGCACTGAACTTTGTTATATGGTCACCGGTAAAAGTATCTTAGTAAAATTGATCTGACTGAAAGTTTCTGCCATAATTAGAGATGATGAGTTATCGCGGGAAAATTTGACTGCTTGTTGGGTTGCAAAGTATTTTCAGCTTATCAAAAGATTACTGGATTACGCTCGTAAATAGAGCTGTTGCTCTATTTGACTGGGCCAATAAGGATTCCCGCTATTGTAATAGGTACTTGATGCCTATTATTGGTCTGCAGATAACTACGTTGTATCCGACGTACATCACCCAACCATACATGCTGCGAGGAACTGCATCATTTTCAAGACTATGTTGGCGCAATAAATATTCGCGATAAACCATTATCTCTAGCCATAATTAATCATTTCCGAGTTTAAGTATCTATGAGGAGTGAATATTCCACCAGCAACAGGGATTGGCAAGATTAGTGTCGTAGTGTTTGTCTAGTAAGGTAGGCTTTGTCGCCAAGTGGTTAAGTGAAATAGAAGAGATGTGCGAGATTTCATTACGGTCACGAGTGAAAGGAACCACTGCCGTTTCATCGTGTGGTAGTTTGTACAATTACAGTGGCCTCATAAGCTGACAAGTAGGCTAGTATTTTAAATTACTTTCACCAGGGATGTCAAACCCTCCCCCCTCAAAGACACAATGTGGAAATGCAGTTTACCTTGCCCCCTCCTCGTCATCTGACCATTAAAGTGCAAGCTATTCTGTGTGTCTGGGGCACATGGAATCTGTTAAGGTCATATTGAAATTTCAGAATGTTATCATGATCATAAAAATATTGTTAAAATGTATTTGACATATTTTTGAACAAAATGGGATGGATTAAGGGGGTGTTAAAAAAAGAAATTATAAAACCAAACAAGTTATGTTTATAGCGAATTGTATTTAACAAAATATAATCATAGTATAAAACCAGTAAAGCGTAAATATTAAATAATGCAAAAACGACGCACAGTGACGTTGAAATTATATTGGAAGTAGGAACATCTTTGTGCAAAGAAAAAATTTACGTTTACAATTTCCAATGTCCTATTTAAAATTCTTATACACAAGAGGCTTTTTTCTGTGTGCACTCGTACAGTATTTGCAAATTTGTAAACGATTTCTTCATTTTGTACAGAATCATTAAAAGTGATCTGGACACTTTTATAAGTGGTTGTAAATCGTCTTTGCATTGAGATAAGGTATCATATGAGTATATGTATCGAATTAGCTACTAAAAAATTTGTTTTGTTACAATGATATCCAGCAACATACCTAACAGACAATCTATATACGACTGGGTAGAGAAGACGTCTGCACATGAAACCACGCCGGCTTCAGCTGCTCTAGGCTGTTACAGAAGGCGACAAATATTGCGGAATTGTTTCAGACTGGATGTGCACCGCGTCCTTGAACGATAGTGTACATGGTACAAATAAATTTTGAGTTGCTCTTTAAGTCCGATACCTTGTCCAAATGATTCTGCAATTTACAAAGACTTGATAGTGTCCAGACCTTTCTGACTAACCCTACATGTGTCTCATTTCTTCGTTTTCATAAGACAGTATTAACAAAATAGACAGCCAAGAGTCTCCAGTGGTGTTTCGAAGGGGATTTTTCACATTGTTCAAACGGCTCATCCTTTTTCGCGGCAGGGCAGCGTATCGCTTCAATAGTCAACAATACTCAGTATATTACTGTAAGGTTAGGTACAGCCGAAAGGTTAAGGACACGCATGTACGGTTTAATGAATCCTCTTATAACCAATTGGTCCATTGGCATTTGTTTCTCAATTTCATCTTGATCGTCTGCCACTGCTGTGTTTTGCACTTCATTCTCTGTCCTGTCCGTGTGAACTTCAGGCGAATGTAACACATCTGACATGCCAATGTCTTCGTGAGTGAATTTGTATACAGTGCAAAAGTTCTCCAATTCTGAAGCAATTAGGTGATTGTCCAGATTTTAAGATTCACACAGATATTTTATCATATCGGGGCTGACGCATTTTTCAGTCTTCAATTGATGGGTGATTTTCATAATTCCTCCATGAGGAAAATGAGACATTTGTTCAATCATGGCAAGTGAGCTGCCCGTGAAACGATTATTCAGTTGAGACAATAATGAGTCTTTTGGAATTAAACCTCAATTTTTAATTTTTTCAAAATTGTAAAAAATAAAACATTTCTCACCCAAGAGTTAATTTATTGTTCTTGAAAAAAATACCCTCCATGAGCTGAAGTACTGAGCTGGATAACGCAACTGTAACATACCCAAATTAGATTCTTGGCTTAGGCAATCCTAATTTCGGTTTTGCATAGACTTCCGAAATAGTCCCAGGTGAGTGGTTGGCTGTTTCCTTATAAATAGCTATAATTTATTTCAGTATAATTTCCTGTCGTTTTGTAGAGGGGTGTACCACCATCACTAATTACATTGCTGTCGACAAGACATAAAGTTAACTTAGCTTGCAAACTTAGGATGGTAAGTTTCCATACTGCGTATTATAGGAAATCATCCACTACTGTTTGTAAAGTTAATCAGCTATATTTTTATAGAGCCCTAAGACGGTTGACATTTGACGTCATTGTTGTAGGAAATACTTTCGCACAAGCAGTTCAAACACTACGAGATCTCGGCGACGAAAGACGCACTCAAGTGCCGGCAGTGCGGCGTGCAGGGCAGCGCGAACAGCGCGAAGTTAGTGGCGAGCCCCATCCCCCCGTCCATGACCATCGTCGATGTGCTGTCACACTTCGGGGTGGTGGATGGCCTCGTCGAGGTTCAGCTGCAGCGCAGGAGCAGCAAGGGATCCTCCAAGTTCGCGCTCCTGCAGTACGACAGTGCCGAAGCCACGCGGATAGCCTTTGAAAAATTCCACGACGTGCAGGTGGGTGAGGGTTTGCACTGAAAAAAAAAATATCTGGGTTTGATTCCCGGTGGCGCCGCTCCCGATTTACATACATGGGAAAAAGTGGTGGACAATGTCGTTGGCCGACATGTATTCTCGGGGTACCCCAGTTTCTCTTGCCTTGCATTCTTACAGAGCGAGGTAACACATCTTTAATACTTTGCACTTCTTTTTGGTAGGATACGTGTTCGACGCCTGGATCCAGCCATCCCGATTTCTGTTTTCTGTGGTTTCCCGAAATTGCTCCAAGTGAATGCTGGGGAGGTTCCTTAACAAAGGCCTCGGCCGTAACCTTTCCCAGTTACTATCAATCGTCACGGTCTTATGTAATCGTCTCTAATGACCTGGCGGTTGACAACATTTATGGTAAACTTTACAAGAATTATTTGCAAGGCCACCATTTTCTGGCAAACAAGTTTTTTTTTATATATTTGCAAGTATGTGACATTGTGTTTATTAAATGGGTTATGGTGCTGAACTTGATATAATTTTATATTAAATGATCTCTTTACTGATCATTAACTCAATTTTATAGGCTTTTAAATACATACATATTTAACCACTCCAAAATATGTGATCTTCTCTTTGTAATACGTAGCTATAAAATTGTTTGATCATGTGAGTGCTAATAAAACTAAAAACTTTTTTACGGAATGGAAAGTTATTATAGCTATTAATTTTGGCATGGTTTTAGACTAGACTTCGAAAATTTTAGTTAGTTGAATTCTGGCAGTTTTCATAAATCCTTTATTGTTACTCTTGTTTTTTTCTTGGTTTTTCCTTGAAATAAATAACAGTACAATGAAGTGCGTCCACAGCATTTCTTTTAACCATCTTTAATTAAAGTAGTTTAATCTATTTTTGACTATGTGACATTAGCAAATAGTTCTGCTTACTATCCAGCTAGAAATACTGTTTCGATTTCTTTGTTGTATAACCATTTGAATTCAGTGTTGGTAGATTGTTTCTTTTTTCTTCTTATTTTAATTTTAGAACGACTACATGTAAAATTCTCTCACAGGCTGTCAGATAATATTACGTTCTAAATAAAAACAGCAGAAAGAAAATATCAAATATAGATCGTGGCCATCTCGTCATCTTGAAACTGATTTCCGTAACTGAGCATGTTTGTCTATTTTCTGGTGGATCCAAAGTGGTATAAGGGCGGCCTGCGCTATCCACCCCCCTCATGGTACGTATCTATAAAGAAGTGCAGTTTTTTTTATTGAGCGCTATTTCTCATTTTATGAGTCTTTTCATCAAGAATGCCTTGGATTCGCCCTTGTGTTTGTTACAGGTTCGCGATCAGTTAGTGGAGGTGTTGCCAGAAGCACTTTCCTCAAATTGTAGTGGCAAGAGATCTATCGATATATCTCTTCAGACTCAGGAAGTTTGCATTACAGATTGCACTGGGGTAAGTCTACTCACCTGTTCGGCTCAACTATAGTTTAATTCAACTGCCTAGTCTTATATTATTTTTACTGTGTACCGAACTGTACTAGTGCAGCAAAATCTATCACAGTTTTTAGACTGCAGCTCTTGAAATTATATAAAGAAGACGCGGAAGCCGATCCAATATTTTTATTCTGTGATAGCAAAGTTCTTGAATGATCAACAAGGCGCTGCTCTTGTTATAGTTACGATTTGGTTGAAAAGTTTACGTATTTTATGCTCTTAAGTTAAATTTCCGTAAAGGAAATTGTTTCAGCCAAAATTTGTATTTCAATAGCAATATTATTTTTAGCATAAATTAAACAGTAGAGTACTTATTTTTGGCAATTTTATACGAACACACATATATCTCTCCATCCCTCCCTCTCTCTCTCTCTCTCTCACTCTGTCTCTTTCTCTCTCTCTAGAATAGTACTATGACAATACATGTCAACAATTTAGGTGTTGTAAATTATATGAATTGTAAATAAATCAAGTGCACTATAGTAATTAATTCCAAATTATTGCTATGAATACATTTCTAGTAAATTTTCTTTATTTACAGTGGTTGACTTTTTACAACCGAACTCTGTTCGCTGACAGTTTTAATTACGAACATGAAATACAGTTAAACAGAGCGTACGTTACCTTCCCTTTTTATGACAGAAGTACCGTATATGGAAAAATAAAAGTGTTTGTGTCACATATCGGGAACCAGTAATAAAATTCAGTACCATAAAATGTTTCAATATTCTAATTGGTGGGATGACAAGGTGATATCAAGTGATAAGATTCAAGTACATATGGCAGTAAATTTCAAAATGCTGGTCAAGTAAATATTTCACGGTGGTATGCACTACTAGTATAAACATTTTAATGATTCCAGTAAAGTTTATTTATTTAAAACTACTGTAGAGTGATTAGTTATGTGGTGGATTTTGTCAAAATAGGTCGTGACTTATTGTTTAATGAATTTTGCAAGTTTTTGTTCTAGTCTAATATATCGATATTAACTATAAGTTGAACCCTTTGTGAAGCTTGTAAGTAGCACTATAAATTAATTACATCAACACACTCGAGGAAATGTTGCTTACTATTGTATTATTGACTTCATGTTATAAATTATGGTAATTTGGGATATTCAATTATGGCCAATATTTAAATGTATGCACGTATACAGGAAATCAGTGACCTCAATATTCTGGCAAGTTTATGAAAACACATTTCAATATTTTATCACCTTGGATTTCAAGTACCTTAAAGTGATACATATATATTGACGTTGTACAGCCTCGGGTCTGAGAACAAAGCCTGATCCGCGGGCACGGGCTACGAGATGTGAAGGGGGGGGGGGAGAAACAAGTATGGAAAATAAACATAAACATTATGACACAAGCATAATCTCAGCAATTAAAACAGAGCACGAGACTGAAGTTCATAGCATAAGAATTATTTACAGATGTATGTTTTATTTTAACCACGAGCGATGCTAGCGCTTCCGACACACGCCACGTGCGGCCAGCGCGAGCACCTCTCGCGCAGTTGTTCTCGAATGTTGAGTGCGGCCAGAGGTGTGTTATTGCGAAGGAACGGCTTTTTGTTGTAACTGATTTCGAGTCTTGCGGTTTAAGTAATTATTCTCCGGAACCTTTTACCTTGTTACCTCCCTCGCACGCACCGTAACGTAATCAGCAGTGTATTTGTTTTGGTCCATTCTGAAATTGAACCTTTAGCAGCCAGGAGGCATTTTTTAGTTAGCATAACCACGTGGCACTTGGGTTACTTTAGTTCTGCAAGTCTAGATTGTTTAATTACGTAATTTCTGTTTAATCAAGTCGAGGAGAACGCTGCGGAAGTTGTGCATGACCTATTTGTAAGAGTGTGTGTGTAAACCATTGTAACAAGACCACATGGTAAAGTAAAGAGTAGAACTAAGAGTCAGTTCTCGTTATTTCGAGTAGTTAGATATCCCGTTGCAGTGTGCGAGGCGTGCTCCAGGCCTACAGGGAGCAGAAGAGTGTGAGTATCCGCGACACTATCCTGGGAGGGACGAGGGGGTGGACACAGAATAGGGCGGCTAGGGCCACTAATTTGAAGGGCATCATGCACCGACAACATTACAAAGTAAACATTATTTGTAACATAAATACAATGTTTGGTGGTTTATGATACTATAGTGTCAAGCATTTATTGCATAAATATTAGACATTTATTAATTTATAGTAATGGACATTTTCAATTACAATAACTTTTCGGTTAAGTTGTCTACCATGAGACGCGCGACCTCGTGACTGCTCTGACTGCTCGTGATGGCTACGAATCGTAAATTGTTTTGGTGTTTGTGGAAGTATTCGGCAGAAATTTTATAATAATGGGAAGATCAGGAGGTACCCCTGTTCTACAAATAATTGCGATTCTGTTTATTTACACGCAGAAGGGAGCGTGCAAATGATCTACTGTCCCAAATATTTGAACAGGTTAGATAGCGTCTTTGTGTTGCCAACCTGTAAACTAAAAGTTTTAGTTTCTGAAGTTGCCGGTGAATGATGCCCCTCTTTTAGCGGCTCGTTGGTTAACACGGCCGTGTCCACTCTTGAATACTTTACTTCCTCTATGGGAGAGGCTTCACTGCCCCTATACGCCCTGAGCATCTCGTGTCCCCCGACTCAGCCAGGCCAATAGCTGAGTGGCGCCCATTCTCATCAGCAATAACGCAGTCTTCACCACCGCCTCCCCCCCCCCTCCCCCAGGAGCACACAGTTTCAATATGTTTTTAACATGTGTATTGATTATTTGAAGTAAAAAAGCCACGAATTTTTTCAACTCACCTATTTGTTAACTGGAAATGAGAAACAATGAGAATATATTTTACTTTTTCTCGCCTCTACAAAATTGCTTAAAAACTTAAATCAGTATTTATGTACTTACTTAAGGAATGTTCTGAAGCATGAAGTACCGCGATACCTAAACGATCTTGAACTTGTCAAAGAACATGCGGAAGAAATGTTTAACCCTATTTCACCCATACAGGTTCTAAATTATTTGAAATAGCTTATCAGTAGAGTCCCAGAAAATTCGCGGGTTCAACTGAGGAGAGGTTGGATTTCTAAGTCATGTAAATATTGGAAATTTTTTCATGGGTCATCCATTGTTTATTAAACGTGACATTGAGGGCTCCGAACCAATGGCGGACGTGCATAAAAACACTCGTGCACTCCTGCGCTACATCGTCAAATGTTCAAATGCTCACTCACTGGAGCAGCAGCCAATGTACAAGTAGCTGAGGACAGAGTGTACAGAGGACTGTGCATTCCAACCTGCTGGTCGTTGAACCCGCGAAATATCCAGGACTCTCTGTAATCAGAGGCATGATTATTTCGCGTATTGATTCTAGGTCAGGTTGAAAGTCAATAACGTATACTTTACTCCTCCTTCTGTGATTAGACAAGAGTGGTTTTAACACATTTTTGACGACTGCAAACCAGTTATAAATAAGGAAACAAGTCGTGGGGATATCATGTGCTACACTTTTGTACTGTTAGAAGACAATGGATATTCGGCTTCAGCCGGTACACATATAGAACTGAGAAGTCTAGGCTGTTGCCAGATGAATACACGAAATACTCGTGCCTCTACTTATCAGTAG
>PNEQ01033730.1:0-16049 GCA_003012365.1 Medauroidea extradentata | reverse complement strand
TCATCTCACTAATCTCAGGTTTGGGGCACCAAATACGTTTCCGCGAAACCTTAACTCTCTGAAACTTTGTAATATCAATAAAGTTAAAGTGAATATTTTGACAATATATAATTGAGGGCACCGTCACCAATGGTTGTGCACAGGGTAAACAGATGTTTCTCATTCGATTAACCTCTTACCTTAGATGTCTGTAACTACCATAGAACGTCAAATTGGCAGTTTTATAAATAAGGTCCAGGCGAAGTCGCTGTTAAGTGGCAGGGACAAACTTAAGACTGCTTTTCGCGTGGACAGCTATAGCTACGTTTCCTTCTGCAGAATTAGTTCAACTAGCCGCTTGGACATTCTAACACTTGATGACTGAAGTACCAATCTTGTGTACAAAGAGGTTTTTCAATTAAAGTAAATATTATCAGCTACGAATAATACTCGCGAGCAAAGCCGCGGGGGACTGCTAGTATTATATAATTCTGTAACCAAGCGAAACGAATTGTTCCAGGGGCCGAGGCGGTCAGACCATTCGCCTCCCAGTCCCATCAAGACTATCACGGTTCGATTCCCGATGGGGTCGGACCCCGGACTTTCTCACGTGGGAATCGTGCACAACGATACTGCTGACCGGCGAGTTTCCTCTGGGATCTCCCGTTTCCCTCGCCCGTACATTCCGGTGCTGTTCCATATATCATATCACCCCTCACCAGCGCTAAAGACCTCGGTGTTAAATACTGGCTAAAATCTCTCACACATATTTCTTCCATACGGCCACGGATTAGTATTAAGAATGCTTTTTTACGAATATCATTTTTAAATCCCTAAAGAGGATATCGTAAAACCGCCACGTCACATAGTGTGGTGGAAAGTGGTTTTACTCTGAAGCCTATTTTTTCTAAAAAAAAAAAAAAAATCATATAAAATGTTTGTGCCTTTACTGACTTAAAAATTTTAATTAAGTCAATAATTAGCAATAACATTTCGTTTCGAATAAAATACGCTTCACGTCGTAAAAACCAAGTCTGAACACATATTTGTTATTGCCTTACGATGTATCTGTTTCTGTTTAAATTTTAAAAAGTAGGCTAATAGTTTTCATAAAACCAGTTTAAATATGATCAATTTCTTTGTTAAAATTGATCGTGCGAAATATTGTTTGCACTCATCACAAAAAAATATGTTGTCATTACTAAAACATAGTTGTAACCAAAAAGTTTGTGTTAGCCACAAAATAATTTTATTCGGTCCGTTTACTATAAAACTTTTTTTTTAAACATGCACTGTAGCAGTTCCACGACGGGATTTAGAGGGTTATTATATCCTACATGAGCTTTCATTACCCTTGACTTTTCAGTTACATGAAATTTCAGTTAAATTTCTGGATTATTTATTTTTTGAAGCAGGTAAGATAAGTATTTAAGGTATGGGTATATTCTCAAAAAAGCATCATATGTGTTTTATTTGCTTGGAAACTAGTCTACGTACTTCAAAATTTTTTAATAGGAAATGTAAAATACATAATTATTCTTCTATATTTTTAACTTTTCAGCTACATGTCAAGCAATCATTTCTAACAACAAATTCGGCAGTGACAGATGACTTTGTATTAATTCTGTGTACAAATTGTTCGAGATAATTGGGAAATACTCTTATAATGATTTAAATACAGGTATAGGGGTGACAATTTTATGCAGAAATACAACGGCATCTCTGTTTTGAATATTGGTGTAATCGGTACACAACGAGTAACAAAACTAAATAAACGTTTTCTCAGCATGAATCAAAATATAATTATTGATGTGAAATAATTCGATGTGGTTCTGATGTCTGGCAAGTTAAAAATTATAAAGTTTAATTTTTTTTTAATTTAAGTAGATATGTTAAATTTTTAATGTGAAACAAGTTAAATAATATTTTGTTACTTACACAGTCCCGAATCAAAAACCATTCTATTCACCAAGCTTTATATTCCTTCACATATTCATGATTCACAAAATATTAAACGACCTTGTTATTATACAAGCAGAGTAAAAAAAACACAGCTATTTTTATAAAATTAAATTTACGTGTTTTATTACTATGCATCAAATATATGTAACTGAGAATGTGTACGACATAATGAATGCAATTTCTATCTTTGAGTTGCACTGACGAATTGAACAAATCACTTATTTAATTTGTTTAGGAATAATTCAAGATCTGTACGAGTCACGCATTTGAAATCAGACTGATGGCTGCTAAAAAAAAGTTGCCACAGAACGTGATTTAAAAACTACTGGCAGTAAGTTGGTTTTTCTCAGATGCTGAAATTTTTGTGGGGTTACGTAATTGAAACAATGGTTGGAGAAAGTGTGAAGAAAAGGCCAGAGTATTTCTTTCTAAGCCGGTTCTGAAATTTGACTCTCGTATCTGCTGGTCCTTTCACGCAGTCATACCACGTGACATCTCATGATCAAACCCAACATGAAGTCATATTTCTGAATCATCCTGCACTCACCAAAGACAAATATGGAGCTCTGTGGTATTTGAACAGGAATTTTCGTATGTTTCAGGCAGAGACAGGTCTAGGCTTTCCTTGGCCCGGAGCAAGAATTGTGGTTTGCTCCCCCCCCCCCTTCTTTCACAGCCACTTTTCCCATCAGTCCAACCAAGTCAACAGTAATAAACGTATCTTACATACGTTGTTTTGCGCTCGCGTAGATAACACCATGAAATATTAATTAAAATACACAAAACCTGCACTTACTAGCTACCATTATCAGTGTCTTAAATGTGCATTCTAATTATAAGTACTGTATTTATCACATTATGGCGTATGGTGTTCAAGGTTAATAAAAATACAAATAATATAAAACGAGTAAAAGTCTAAATATTGGTAGATATTTTATCATTTTTAAACTCGTTTACATTTCAGTCCCAAGAAAATATTTTCGGCTCCACCAGCGCCCCCTCTAACCCGGCACCCGGGGCAGTCAGCCCCCCCCCCCCCTATATCCGCCACTTGTGTCAGGAAGAGACATCAACGGAGCTCTCGACGACGGCATCTCTTCGGCGGATTGGAAGCAGTTTCCTCGTGAGCAGTAATTCCGGACATTTTCGGAAATGTGTACCCGGGGGCCGGTGTTCCTCGCACGTGACGAGCGCTGTGGGTCGCTGAACCTCCACCAATCCTCGCACTCTTCTTGAACATATGGGATCGTCTGACTGTACTTTTCTCGGTAAGAATAATTATATTATTTACTATTTGGTACTGCCCTACTGCATGTCGTTACATGTATTTGTTAGTTCAGTTCCTATACCACGATACATTTACCATCAAACTAAAGAAAATAGATTTTATAACTTATTTTTGTAACTGTGTTTCCGTCCACTCTTTAACAGCACTTTAATATAAAAATTGATGCTTTATTAATTTAATTTCTCGTGCCAGATAACATATTGTGACGTGCTAAAGTGTAACTTTTGTGTATCTCAGTATACTTAATTATGTAAATTGAAGAAAAGGGCCATTGTGATTGTAGATACCTCGTGACGGGTATCAAATTATCCGTCTGGACACATTGGTACTGAAAATAATGTTAATTTTGTTGTTTTTATTGAATTTAAGTAGTTTAGGATTAGTTTAGTAGATAATAGTAAATGGAAATCAAGTGCCTCGGAGTCAGGAGAGGGGGTAGTCTGCCGCTACAACAGGTCTGGGCCGACCGGCAGCCCCCTCCCCCTCTTTCCATCCTACCCTTCCTTCTGACACAGCACCACTGTAACAACCCGGCAATGGGGATTACTTTTATGTATTTGAATAATTATCGGTGTCAGTAAAGTTATAGCTAATCAATGAAAATAATATTTAGTAATCAAGGGTATGTCAGCAAATGTGAAATAATTAAGTTTTGACAAACAAATAAATAACGGCCAAGGGTAGCGCAGCGTTTTGCTTACGAGGGGCGGAGCGAGGTAGTCCAGAGTTTCAATTGGCTGGAAGGCGTGCCCAAGGGTAATTGTACACTGGGAACCTTTTCCCGCCAAAAGTTAAGATGTGAGAGTCGTCGAGATTTGCGAGAGAGAAGTAAATGTGAGCGCGGAAGGAGCTGTTGGCGTCCTATCCGACCATAACCTTAATACATAAGTTAAATATTTACAAGGGCAAGCGTGAGCGTCGCGTATACAATATTATCAATTTCAATTTCTGTGAGCGGCGTGGCGGTACGCGAAACCGATTTAACAACATTTGCCGGAGTTATTAATTCTCATTCCTGGACTCAATAGCTCGTGTTCATTAAAGGAACCGTCGCAATATTTTGGCATAGTGTTTTTAAATTATTTCATTATTTTAAATAATATATGTGTACATAAGAAATTACCTTTAATTTGGACGCCATCTTGGATTCTAACTTTAATTTGGGGGAAGGGGGGAATTCGGACACGTGAAGTAACTTTGGGACACTACAAAATGTTTTCATCGCGTAAGCTACAGTCCTGAGAAAAGAAACTTGCTTGCGATAAATTCCAAATAAATAATACCTACATGCAATTTAATAACACTTGCCTCCAGTAGATTCCCGTGTAAATAAAAATTGTATAAAAGTGTCCTAGAGTACCCCACGTACCCAAAGTCACTCCGCTTACGTTCGATGGCCCAGTCCAGAAGGTAAACCACTCAAAACAATTGCAATTTTTTTGTTTGGCTTACCAACACATAGACAGATGTCCACTCTACCCAGCTGTCAAGAAAAACAACACGTTAATTCACTTGTCTTAATAGCATGGTACTTTATTCTGATTGCCAGTAAGGAGCGAGAAGTTGTTTAATGTATTTTAAAGAGTGATAATTTCAGCAAAGGTAGACTATAAACATTTTAAAAACCTTTAAATTTCACCCTCTTTACATTTGCTTTAAACTAACACCATCCAAATATTTAACAGATTTTGCGGCGATACGGAAATCCTTTTGCGTGCATTTGACTCAAAA
This sequence comes from Medauroidea extradentata, assembly GCA_003012365.1. Taxonomy (NCBI): domain Eukaryota; kingdom Metazoa; phylum Arthropoda; class Insecta; order Phasmatodea; family Phasmatidae; genus Medauroidea; species Medauroidea extradentata. Next base: position 11,089 of record PNEQ01033730.1, on the reverse strand, counting down.
CTGGGAATTTTCAGTTGTTTCCCTTTTGAACTGGGTCATCGAACTATCATTATATTTTTTCCAAATACAGTGAGGTTTTGCCGTTACAAAAAAAAAAACATTAAATTACAAATGAGCCTACACTATATATATATAATTCTCGTGTCATAGTGTTTGTTTCCATACTCCTCCGAAACGGCTTAAACGATTTCAATGAAACTTTGTATACACATTCAGTAGGTCTGCGAATAGGCTTCTATCCATTTTTTATACTCCTAAGTGCTATGGTTTAGTCAATATTTTTAATTTATTTATGTGACAAAACAACGTTTATCAGGGCAGCTAGTGTGTGTGTGTGTGGATATATGTATGTATATATATATATATATATATATATATATATATATATATATATATATATATATATATATATCGACCCTCGTGGTGAGACTTAACTTATAGCGATCATATGACGACGTGACGTCATGAAGACCACTTGCTTGAAAAGGACGCCCGCGTCTTTGATAGACCTACAAGTATCGCCAAGGATCAGATCCGGGGGACTAGTATTACATGCAGCTGTGTATCCAGTTGGTTAGGACAATTATTTAAGGTTACAGTCTGGGTGGAGGTATGTTGCGCGTTCGAGGCCTATAGAAGTGCTGAAACTGTAAGGACGAGACAGCACACTCTTCACACCTCAGCCTAGCCTCTAGGAGCAAGTTAAAGCCTCTACACAATTTAAAACGTTAACATTTGACTTTACGATAGTTTTTAATACGTGGCTTCTTACGGGGTCCTTCGTGCACAATGGTGCTACGAAACGTAAAGTCAAGCAGCTTTGACTTTAAATTTCCGATAAACTGAAAACCTAAAGTCAAAGTCAAGATGGCTGTTTGCAAAGAACAGCTTATTACGTACGTTATAATGGAATCTTGACCAAGAATTTATTATTTAGCCAATTATTATTTTTTGATAATAGCTCTGAAACCAATGTAGGTACGAAAAAAATTACTCTTTACTTAAATGTGAGGTTTTAAATGTACTTCAAGCCTTGCTTACACTTTTTTTTTTTATTTTTTGTCGTTATTAAAAAAAAAGTGAAAATTGGGTTCCATTTTCCAAGGTAGAAGCCATAACACAACACACAGAAGTGTTGATTTATTTATTTATTGTTGTTAAGCAATAATAGTTAATATGAACATGCCGATATTCACCTTTAAGGGAATTATTTCCCGGTCAGGGGAATTTTTTTTTACTTAATGTAACTGGAGGGATGCGGTGGCCGAATTGTCAGACCATTCACCACTCACCAAGACGATCCGGGTTCGATACCCGGCAGAGTCGGTCCCTGGATTTTGGCATGCGGGTCTTCTCTGGGACCTCCTGTTTCTCCCGCCCCTTCATTCCAGCGTTGCTCCTCTCTCACCTCATGTCACCTCTCACCAGCGCTTAAAATCTCACACCATTAATGTAACTCGACTATTTTCTGGAACGCTTGCTCGCGCGTCGTGCGATCTGTGCAAGGAGCGCGTCGCACAGTTTACACTATGCTTCATATAACTTCATTAAAATTTGACAGTAAATCGGATAAATTTTTATATTTTGTAATATGTGTCTCAATGCGAGACATTTTTATTTCAAGAATGTACCTGAGATGTTCGTTTCTTCATTTGTACTGTAATTTTTTGCATTGTGCTACATATCACAAAAATTAACAGTTATTTCCCAGAAGTAGCTGTCAAATTTGACTGAACTACCACGAAACAGAGTATCGGTGGAAAGACATAGGCGTGACAGAAGCAACACGACCCCCGCGACATATAAAACAAAAGACGCCCAGTAATAAGCACCGAGGCTGCTGAGACGTCAGCCAGAAATGGCGGACTCGATGCGAATTCCGAACATAAATTATATCGACTTAATCGGAATTTAATTTTTCTCCCAAATGTTGGCGAAACTGGCCAGTTGCTAATAATATTGCGCTGATTTATTTTACGAGAGTTTTTCGTTGGTTATCATCAACAAATGTGAAATTGTGCCTTTATTTCTACATTTCAGAATGCCGTTGGGTATTAAAAAAAATATTGCTAATAAGCGTAACAATAATCTGTACTGTAATTATCTTTGGCTGTCTTTAGAATGTAGTAACAATAATATATATACATTTATATATATATTTTTTTTTTTTCACGTAGCAGCCTAATTGTTGTTTAGCAGCAAAGAAAATATTTTTAGTGTCGCATCGCTTTTGTCGTGTCGCTCTGTCGCGCCTATGTGACTTCCGCCATGTAGCATCACTCGCTGAGGCTCTCGAGGCGATCCACCGCATACTTCCTACCCCAGCCTCAGTCGCGCTCCGGCAGAAAGGGTGAAAGCAAGAAAAGAAAATTTCCGACCTTTGTCCGTCTACCGTAGAAAGGGGTGGATGAAAGGACGCAACCCCTGCAGCTTCCCTTCTCGTGTGTGTTCACGAAGACCGGGGCTTGTAACTAGCCTCTCTTGTCCGGGGCACAAATAACCCCCGTCCGTGCCCTGGAAGCGCGATGGCTTCTGTCGTCGGAGATACGCGCGTCAACGGAATGAAGTTTGATCCCCGACACGGGGGAGGGAAAAATACGGGAGGGGGTTGAAAAAGAAGTGGTGGAGCCGGCGGGGAAGAGAAGGGTTCTTGAAGATGCCAGCCTCCTGAGGGTAGCTTCTGGACCACCCCTCCCTTCCCAGACCAACCCCTTCTTCAAGATCCTCCTGGGGTCAAATCGAATTAGTTAGCCGTGTTAAGTACAAAGCCGTGGCGCCACCCCATTCAGTCTTCATGAGCGGCATTCCTCCGCGGCCCGGAGAAGATGATGAATAAATGGAAGAGGTAGGACCCACGGAGTAGGGACAGTCGCACGTTCCCGCTTTCAGCTGGGCTTCTCTGGTCGGGCGATGTTTGTAAGCCCTCTCCTTCAAGTCCCAGACGTAAGTGAATTATAGTCCCCGGTCCAGGTCTTATTGCGAAAGGTTTTTTCGCGATCACTTGCTGCATACGGAAGCGGCAACTTCATTTTCTGTGCGAAAATATTTATTAGATTTCAAAGTGGAGCTATTCTTTACGAATTTCAGCTATTATTCACGTTCCTGCACATTCAAACCAGTACACTTCAATGCTTTATATATTTTAACAATCATAAACTGTGCACAAAATTTGCAAAATGCGTTGTGCTTACATTTTAATGACATCGGTGAACTGAAATGTATAAAATTTTACAACCAGAAACTCAAACACAACTACGTCAGTAACGTTAAAAGAATTTGTTTCTTTCATTGTAATTTTTGTACTCCGTAAAATTATTTATAAACTTACCACACCGATGTATGTCAATATAGTAAATTATTATTGTTTCACATGCATCAAGAACAGCATTCTTACACATTTTTAAGAAAAAGTGAAATGTATACTACTGCTATCAGACTTGTAACTGTGATCAACATGTTCTCTCTTTACAAGCTGAAGTATGGTAATTATCTCGTACTGCGAACCGGTTAGTAACTTCCATTACAATTTAGGAAGCTTTTTCGGTATAAGATTTGAAAAATTAATGCGAAAAGTTTGGTGGAAAATAAGTTGAGTCATACAGTGACAATAAAAAGCTCCTGAAAATAATTTCCTTTTTAAAAAAGAAAAAATTTGGTTGAGGCAGGCTTTCATGTGTCATTCATGAGTCGCGCAACTCGGAGAGATTTCTCGGGCTGGTGCCAATCAAAATTCAATTTTCCTTGTTCCACAAATTTTCTGTTCGATTTTCTTATTCTGTATGTCAATGTTTGATACAGTTTTTTTTTTTTTTCATCACTTGACACGACGTCAAATACGATGCTCAAGTGGAAAGTAATTTTAATCATTTTCAAGTGGGGTGAATTCCGATTCAAAGACAACACACAGATATGCATATAATTTGACTGTATGATTCGGTTATGGTTAATGGGGTTGTAACACGTTACACGAAAAAAAAAATTGTGGCAGTTACAAAACATGAATAATTTATTGGTGGCCGCAAAATGTTATTGTTGTCAACAAAATGTCTTTGTGGTGACCATGTAATAAACTTTGCAGGATAAATGAGAGTTCAGTTACTTATCACTAGAGCCAGTGATTTTTGGTGAAAATAATTCTGCAACAACTTTTTTCAATGCCTTACGTGGACACCTGCAACTCTAGTTCGTGGTTATTGGCAGAATATAATTGAAAAGAGGCGTGGCTCATTTGACTGCACCAACCAGAACAATGTTACCACGACACCACACGTCCGTGATTAGCGGGTAGGACCCCGAGACGCCGGAAGTTAAAAACTTCCAATCACTGACCACGTAGCAGAGAAACATATGTGCACATAAGGCATTGAAACTAATTGTTGCAGAATTATTTTCACCAAAAATCACTGGCTCTACTTATCACCATAACCGATGGTAAAACAGTCGTCTCACATTCGGGAGGACCCGGGATCGAACGCTAACTTCGGTCATCTTTATTTCGGGTTTTCCTGTGTTTTTTCCGAAATCGCTCCAACTCCTGCCTTCTTTCACTCGTCTACTTCTATCAAGGCCTTGCACTGTTCAAAGGTACTTGAAAGTGAAATAAATAAATAACGTTATTTAAACAGCTAAAAAATTCAGCACTAGGCCAGTTTAGACTAGCCATGTGCTATATATATATATATATATATATACTATAAAAAGTTTAAATTGAATAATGTTTAAAAAAATAATAAAAATACATATTTTGTGTATACAGAGAAATCTAGACGCTAAAAAATAATTCGTAACAAAGAGAAAAAATTAAAAAAAAAAATTTCTATATTAGGGCCTACCTATATTAAGACATAATAACAACTAGAGACAGGAAAATTTCGCGAATTCAATGACCTGCATGCTAGAATCTAATATCCTATCCCACTGAGTAGCGGCTAGTGGACAATTGGTAGGGGCTTGAGTATGTATAGGATAGTTGATTCTAACATACAGTTCATTGAATTCGCGAAATGTTCCTGTCCCTAGCAATAACACACAATTAATTTTACATTACGGTGATATAGTTGTAGACTGTCTATTATCTACTGTGCTACATTAAAATAGTAGTTTATAAATAAGAAATAAGTGATGGAAAAAATAATGGGATATAAATTTAATGTACGGGAAAATTTGTATTTTAAGAGAATCGGTTTACGATTTTTCCACACTTTAAAATATGATTTTGGGTAGTGACGTAAACTGCGTGACATATCGGGAGTGAGAAGAAGTGTCATCGCTGTTGTTTCTTTCTTGCCACGTCTTTTGGTTGGAATGAGGCACGTGTCGCTTGGTCCCGGTGGAATATCTGGAGCGACGTACACCAGCCTGTCATCTTTCGACGGCTCTTTCTTCGATACGCGGGCTAGAGAGGAGATACAATAAGTCCCCCCTCCCCTCCCACCATCTATCTCGACACAGTCCACGAGCTAGTCCCGTCGCAAGGGACGGCGTGGTCGGGCGACTAACTACGTCACAGGCGCGGATGTCTCCCGGGAATCTGCTTAAAATTGTTTCCTTGCACGTCACTATCTTCAAAACATTTTAAAAATCTTTTTTTTTTTTGCATCCTTCTGCATTTTGGTAAACAACTGACTGGGAGCTGTCACTTGTCACGCCAAATTTTATGTAAAAAAAAGGGGGCAAGTTAGGTTCTTAACCGTTTGGTAATACAGTTTTCTAATTATCATAATTTTAAAGGTGTTTTCTAAGAAATTTCTGTACTTTTTAGAACTTCCAAAGTTTTTAGAATTTTATGAATAATTTATATTTTATTACTTTCAGGCTGCATTCTTAGTACCTATCCTCAATCAAATGCAAAAGGAAAAATGTCACTACCACTGCTTTAATGCTTTAAGGGGATAGTCTACCTAAAAATAGTTAATGGATTTTTTTAAAATTTTTTTTTAGGAAAATATTTTACGGTATGTTTAAAGAGCGTAAGATATTTTGGTCAGAGCTCAACATCGTTGTCTTCAGCGCTGGCGAGGGATAACACGAGGTGTGCATGGAGCAGCACCGGAATGAATGGACGAGGGAAACGGAAATTACCAAAGAAACCCCGTCGACCAACGGCATCGTTAGGCACGATTTCCACTAGCGAAAATCCGGGAATCAAACCGGGATCGTTTTGGTGGGAGGCGAATGGTCTGACCATTCGGCCACCGCGACGCCAGTATACTTACATAAGTTAGATAAATGTCGAGGGTACGTAGAATCGTCGGGGAAAACAGAGACTTTTAAATTTAAGAACCCGCGTCTCTCACTATGCTGAATTTTCCTTAATTTCGTCATGATTTAAAAATTGGTAAGATTTATTTGAAAGTATTTTAAAAGGGATATAGCTAATTACATTACTTTTTTATTACGCACATTATGATCGAAATTTTAAGTCGCAGTTCTGAAGTTAAGTTAAGATAATAATAATCTCTGGCGATGTAACCTTACTTTTTAAATTTAGTACATAAATACGCACCTAATCGTAAAATGACACAGTTTTGTAAAGTCACAACCTTCGTTTATCAAACTAAAATTGATAACTTTGACAAAATAAGTGACACAGTATCTTAATAAAAAGAAAAATTGGGCATTTCAAACTGATGACTGAGTCTCCAGCTGTCTCCAAGCTTTATACCAAGCACTTTCTACGCTGGCACCAGCTAAACGAACTTAGAAAGTGATAGGGTCCGTTATATAAAAGTACTAATTGTGAACACAGATGATAATTTTCGAAAGTGAGTTTTACAGTTTCGTAAAAAATTACGAAAGCATAGTTAAAAATAAACTTCTGTGACGTAATCAAACCAGTAACCTCTTGCTTATTCCTTCTAGGTCTGACGTCACTTTAGGTTGGTGCCTCTGTGCAGGCTATGGCGCTTTCATTCCTGTGTCATTCAGAAAAATTATTGTAAGACTACTTACTTATGGAAACCATTCGGTGTACGACCTGGAATTGAGACCTTGGAGTCCAGTGTATTGTTTATGGAAGAGAGGAACCCAACAAGTCACAATTGTGAACTACTAGTCAGTAAATGTTTTCAGTGTGGGCGGATTTCTGAGGCGGATAACGTTTATCAGTATTTAAAGCACTCCGTTCAAAAACACAGAGTCGGACGCGAATCAACGTCAAGTTCAGAGTCTTTTCGGCTTACTGCAGTTTCTAACTTTAACCAAACCCTTTATAATGCTGTTGCAAAACATTAGTGGCACTGAAAGCGATCGCTGTAACGTTTAGAAGAAATAGGATATGCAAATACACAAAAATATCTCTTAAATTTACATAACTACTGCTGTACTTATTCCATTTTTAGATATTTCCAAGCTATTTACTGTATGTCTCATAACTAAGTACAGTTTAATTAGTCAAGCTAGAAAAAAATTCCTAAAGAAATACGTTTTTATAGGGGAAAGTTATTTACAACGTAATCGCCACTATACGCATACAGCAAGGAAATTAAACACGGTTATTTTGTCGTTCAACCCACCACGTGCTATTTCCTCAATGGGTGATACAGTACAAAATGAGGACTTTTCAAACCTTAGTTGTTGTTATTATTATTATTATTATTATTATTATTATTATTATTATTATTATTATTATTATTTCGTTTCAGATAATTTACAATGTTCTGTCAATTTTTAAGTTAGACAAAGGGTATAGAATGAACTGTAATCGAAAATTAACGATTGGGGCCAAAGTAAATACTATTTGAATTGAGTGGCTTAAAATGATAAAAGTACCTATAAGTCACGTAAAGTAATTTTTACAAAAACGATTAATTGCTTTTAAATATAAAATACATCGTCCGTTTTTTAGTACTTGAATTTTACTTCTAAAATTGAGTAAAAAAAGTGAAATAATTGTAACATAACTTTCTTTCCAAACATGTTTAATGTGAATGAAAAAAAAAGACTTCTTAATAAAAATTACATATACCATCAACATTATAAGTCCCTGAATTATTACTCGTAGACAAGATAGTCTTCAAAAGTGGTCACTTTATTGCGAACGGCCTATACAGATGTTGCAGTCTCATTAACGTAATGAGTGCTTACCCGTCACTCGCTTGTCATTGGTCGCAGTGTAAAGCACCCAGCCATCAATCAGCCGTCACAGATTAGCACTGCTTATCGAGTCAGAACAAGCGACCTTATACAGCTGTAGTTGTCCACGGACATTGGTGCACGTGATTGATGACGTAAGGATTGTACGTCGAGTTCGCATCACTAGTTTCTGATATTGCCAACGTCCACAGCGTAATCGACTGCGTACCGGCTTATGATACTTTGGGTTCTCGGTTCGATTCTGAGGACCGGATCTGTGCAAATTTTTGTGTTTGTCGTGATTGGCTCTACAACTAGCGACCCGGATAGCACTAATTATCTATAGTCAAGAATTCAAGTCTATATATACATTAACATGCCACGCACAAACAACACACTTCCAAGTCTCGATCCTACATAAAAAAATGTATTATTAATTATTATTGCTACTGTTATCAATTAAGAATTAAACTTATTTATAGGGAAAATATGAAACAATAATGGCAAAACGCATAACAAAAAATTTATGTTGATGTGATCGCTACCAAATTACACAGGATCACCCACCTGAAATTTTCATTAAAATCGATCTATCCGTTTTCGAGTCTTTAGGAAACCTACATAAATACATCGATATGTATTAGCTTGTGTCATGTAAAAAAAGCTGGCCTAAAAAAATACCGGTGAACATAATAAAATAGATAATACATTAATATTACCGACAAGTACGTGAAAAGAAAAGCTGGTAAGATGACCGAATTTAAAACACAAAACCAGACGCGTTAATTATAAAAATGTATAGGGACCAACCACTTGACTCACATCACAGGGACCTTGGTTCCAATCCCGGTAGGGATCACGTCCTATTTTCTCAATTTGCCATTTTACAGCGTGTTTCTTTCGAGAACTCACTTTCCACGCCTCCCTTGTGTTACACCATTGCTCCATACGAATCTCTGTCATTTTATTTTTTTCCCCGTCAACTTGAATTTTGTTGGTGGTCGCTTACAATTTATTAAAAAAAAAAAACGCGCCGAATTCACTACGCTCTGGTGTTCGTGTCGTCGGATATTTCTACTGTAAACATAAATACCTTGTCATCCGACACGCTTGACTCAGTGGTTTAGACCGGTGATCTAATGGTCCTGGGTTCGATATCCGTCCGGGGAGAAAAATCAACAGTTGCCTCCCTGGGTTAAGGACGGGGTGCTGTGTTGTCCCTACATCAACAAACTATGGAAGGCAATTGCGAACCATCGTGTTTCATCCTCGCCTAGTCCCGTCTTAGGTGTTCCCTCTGAGGTTCCTACCGTCCTCTGGCTTGTAATCTCATCAACTATCATGTCAAGGAATGTCCACCGGAGAAGGATCCGGTGATAAGTTTGTGGGTGTGTCCGGTGAAATTTTTCATTGCTGACGAGCACTAAATAATTAAAATTAACGTATCTTGCTAGAGATAAAACACGAGGAGGTTGTTCAACCTACCGAGGTTAACCCGGTTATAATGGAACATAAACAAGTTTTTAGTTCCGTTGACATTTTGGAACGTGATCTCGTTTTAAATAATTCAATTTAAAATTTAATTCCAACTGGCGTAACTCAAGAGTATTTTAGTAAACGCCTAAGGGCACGGGCTTCAGCGATTTTTGTCCTTATATATATATATATATATATATATATATATATATATATATTTGTACCAGCTTTTTTTCTTATTTTAGACATAAATTGTGACTACAAGTTTTCTTATGACATTTTTATCAATCATAGTTATTAACGTAATCTTAATATGTAAAATGACTGACACACTCACTCACTCATCAACGCAAAGCCTGAACCGCTCGACCTAGAACCATGCAATTTTGAGGGAAGCTTCCCCTTGTTCCGTAGGCACTCACTAAGAATGGATTGTTCAAAATTAGATAATTAAGGGGGTGAAAAGGGGTGAAATGTGTTTTATAAGAATGCCTGATATCTCATTTCCCGGAAAGCTATCATACATTTTTTAACTTAAAAATATTTCCCAATCAAATGCATATTTGTGCAATTTTTGATTTTGCAAATTCGAAAATTAAAGGGGTGAAAAGCCGTAAAATGTGTTTTTTTACTAATCCGTGATTTCTCCAAAACCATTTCAGATAGTGAGGTGATTTTTCTTTAAAATGATGCTTAAGTAAATATCTAAAAAGTATTGTTAGAATTTGCCGAAATTCGTTCTTGAAAGCTCTTAAAAAATAAAACTTGGTCTAGGTAATCTATTCTTAGACCAGGTTTAGATCTGGTTTAACTAAATGTTTCTGAATACGGCCCACAATGTTTGACTAAATATTGTTAGTATGGTTCAGTACGTTTGTATTATTTTAGAACGGGGAATGTTCCAATTTGTTGGATGGCGATTGTAAAAGTCTCCGTGTAAGAAAATAATCTTGTCCAAATGTTACTGTTCATACTCTATTGGAAGATTTTTTTTAAAATTAAAGTTACGTAAATTAAGATGTGTACATATATTGTTACATTTGAATACGGAAAGATTATTCTAACTTGTTGGCAAAACTGATACTGTGTCATGGAGAAGTATTCCATCTTCCAGCGTCAGATTATGCATTCCTCTGAAAGGGTATGGTAGATAATTCAGTGCTAAAAGTATCCGTTTGAAACTGTAGGATTTTAAAAGTCAATTTGAAAATAAAAAATTAAAATAAAAAAAAAACAAAGTTTACCAACTTTCTGAGCAAAATTTTTTCCTAAAGTAGCGTATTTCTGAAGAACAATCCGTGACCCCGAAATCTCGTACATTGAATTGCGGCGTAAAAAATCGGGGGTGCGGCGTTTATCCTAAATTCGTTTGTCCTAAAACCATTTTTCGAGGTTTTGTTGCTTGAATTTCGTTTGTCCTAAAATCGTTTGTCCTAAAGTCATTTATCCTAAATTCATTTGTCCTAATGTTGTTTGTCCTAAATTCGTTTGTCCTAAAATCATTTGTCCTAATTTCGTTTGTCCTAAAATCGTTTGTCCT
>PNEQ01033729.1:0-16047 GCA_003012365.1 Medauroidea extradentata | reverse complement strand
AGTGTGACAGCGCCTTTAACTATCACAAGGCCAGTTCTTATATTCATAACTGACGTGAAGGAACAGTTTCCATACGATCGTCATGCTTCATGTCGAAGGACGCCGCCTACCACCCGATTCAAATGATCGTAAATACGGTTTTTAGGGAAATATTCCACAAGTGCCCGTTGTACGAATGTACGAAAAGAAAACAAACTTCTCATTATAAACATTGTTTCAATGCCCTTCAACATAGCTTAACAAGTTAAGACTTTAATTAAAAATTTGTAAGAAAGCCGTCTCACAGGATAATACATTTCAAATCGATCAGATCAGTAGAACTGCTCACATTCTCAAAAAAAAAAAATCTAGCAAAGAGCTGATTATCTTTAAACGGCAGAACATATTTCCTTAAATCAAACCTAAGTACACTCTCGATCATGTCATCTTTGAAACAAAAAAAAACTAAATCAAAATCGGTTCATTCGTTTAGGAACTACGGTGCCACAAACACACAGACACACAGACAGACACGTCAAACTTTTAACACCCTTCGTTTTGCATCAGGGGTTAAAAACAGGCCAATTCAGACTGCCGTACTTCAAAACCTACTAATCGGACGTATGTGAAACATAGACAGAAATGTGCTCTGAACTTTGCTACAGACTTTCCACCAATAAAATTATATGATCACAGATTAAATTTCAATAGTAAAAATGTATCTGCGGGATTCTTCCACTGCACTAGTTCAGCGGTTGGTTTGTGGCGATGCGAAATTCCATGCATGCTCCAAGGTAGCCCTTATAACTCCGTTATTTCTGAGCCTCTAACGCGCAGGTAGTCGGAGAACTTTGCCGGTAGCGTCTTGTGCACATTTCGTATCGATCTCCACGCTACGCTGGTCGCCTAACTTGGAGGCATTCGATTCACGTTTACTGCAAGTTTGAAGACAAACTCCATTACAACTCTAGCGAGAGTAAAATATCCCTTAACTTTCCTTCTTGTTCAACCATGCCTGATCACTATCTTACATCTGTAATACGTAACACAAAACATTTTTTTGTATACTTATGCATGCCTACACATGTACGTTACTTTTGTCTACCTGAACGATTACGAGCACAATTATGTTGTGATTTTCTTGTTACTCTTTACAGCATATTTTCGACGCATAAAATATCATACAACAGTACAAATTTTGCTCTGCACGCTGGATTCAAAGTACATAAAAATAAAAATATAAAATAAAATAAAGTATCCTTATTTTAAAAATATAATGTAAAATACACATGAGCGGAGCAGATTAAGAATATAAATTACTAAGCTACATTGAAGGAGAGTTCAATAATAAATAATTTTTACTAAGATTTAAAATTCGCCATTTTGAGTACATTAATATTTTTACTTTGTGCTTATTTTATAAGAATTCTACAAAATATTTTATTCCATTTAATTCTAACTGTATCCCATTTGGAAATAATGTTAAAATTTCAGTGAATAAAGGCTTAAAAACATACATTTAATACAGACGTAGGTTTATGGATTTTACTGAAAGAGACATATAGGTGTTTCAGAAATAAAAAAAAACTATAAATACTTCAACTAAACAGCTTTTGAATGGTAACGAAATTGTATTTAGTAAATGTGATGTGAATATGGACACATCCCACAGTACCACATAAATTTTTTACTGGTTTCTTTTTGTTATTGCCAACACCAGGAACCATTACTTTATTTTTACTTATTTGAAACTTGACTCACTTACTAACAGAAAGATAAATATTGACATTTCAATGTGTGTGTTAGTAATACAAATGTTATCAGTTTTTTTTACATATTATGTCAAAATAATCATGTGAGAATTTAATTGTAACTGTTAATCTAAAATTTTTGTAGCTCATTATAATAATAAAATATAATAACTCGTTGCTCTCTAGTCGGAGGAAATTAATTTGTAAACACAGCAGTCAATTGCTTCTTTTTTCACTCAGTAGTAATATATATCTCTTTACAACTAACCCTCAACTTTTAACACTTAACAACCAAAAATTGTTAGTTCTTTATTATTATAACTATTATTGAATTCATTTGAACGCGCTCAAGTATGTACTTGATAAATAATGAGTGTGGGAAATGAAACTACGTTTAAACACACAACTTGGCCACAGAAAGAAAGTGAGGATTATAAATATGTAAGTTAGTCAGCCAGAAAGACGAGAAGCGGAGAGATAAATACGTGAGGACGTGTGTTTCTGTGGAGAACACGCCGGAACGAAGGCTGAACGAAAGAACGTAACGTCTATTGAAAGGTTCCCTGGAGACGACACCGAATGTTTTCTCGTGAACTGCGTCTCCCCATGCCGTCTAAATATTCATGCAAGACAAGATACTACACAACGTTTTATGTTCCTTATAGCGTAGCGCCTTATCTGTCATTTCCAGTACCGTGGCGTTCCAGTTCCGACGTTATGGCGGAAAATAGTTATTGTTCGTAACTTTGTACGTTTCAGTTTAACACTGAACGACGTAGTTAAGATAACATTGAAGAGAGTTTTTAAACGCTGAAATGATTATAGTTTTACGTGAATGAATAAGGGAAGAGATTTTGGTCAGCAGCTAAGGTGGCCCCTACCCAACATGCTGAGAGGCGTACGAAGCTTCGGCCAATACGAGTCTATTCGAAAACTGCTTGGCTTAAGTACATAACGGATGCTTAAGAATGGTATTCAAGGGACGTTTTACTGGTGTATACCCTTCTTAAATCCTCCATTATTTTGTAAAGCTCGTATTCTCACGGCAAAAAAATTGCGGAAATTGGCGTTTTTGCCGTCAATTTCATGCACGATAATCTTGGTTCAGAATATTTAAAAAGGTGTTGGCGGGTAGAACACACCTTTATCTTAAATATTTCATCATAAAACGATAGGGTCACCATTGAGTGTCTCAAAGAGTTTATCGAAGAGAAAAGACAGCAAGCCAGTTCTGTGACTTGCGCTTAGAGGCTAAAGCGAGGCGTGATACGCTTCAAGTGTCGTCCTTAGCACTCCGCAAATGTTGGACTCGAACGCACAAAACACGTCCACTCAGGTGATATGATGACAGTATGGGGCAACGTCGGTATTTGTGTTGGAGGGTTGGGGGGGGGGGGAGGACGGAAGATTCCTGAGAAAACTCGCCGTCCAATGGCAACGTCTGGCTCGATTTACACATGCCGAAACCGGATCGACCCCGCTGAGAATCAAACACCAGATCGGCATGACGTGAGGCAAGCTCTCTAGCCTCTGCGTCAACCACTACTCTCTTTACGTTTATAAATATAGTCGAATACACTGTAAGTTCATTGAATTGTAACAATAAATTTATTGACGCGTATGTTAGTTATTACAGGAATGATGAAGTTAATGATTCTCGTGCCGTAAATGACTAAAAAGACGATATTTATAGCCAATCAATCTGACCATTCGGACGTGTTTTGCTTAACTTTGTGATACTTACAGATGAGAGATGAGAAAAGTTGTACTTCATTTGGGAGGCAATTTTCTTATAAGAAAAACAGTTTTTTTTTATTTTAAAAAACTCTACTTGCATATGAAATGGAAATGATTCATCAGAGTATTTTTCAGGCTGTAAATTGTAGTAATAATATTTTCTTTATATTTTTGTACTTTCCTTTGCAATTAATTTCTATGTGAAAGGGGAGAATAGTTTTGTCCTTTGCGCTACAAAGTAAACTAATTTTATATGTCTGAGCAGAACGTTTAGACATAGTATACGTTATTCACTAAACAGTCCGGACATATGTATTAAAACCTCTTCAGTTACGTCTGCACTTCTCATTAACGCTTTACGCTCTTAGTATGTAAGGAATTTATGGAAAACATTTTCTGTAATACAGCACTTATTCTGTCGTAAAAGTTTGTTTTCGCAGGTTAATTTATATGCTGCAATGTAAATGTAAGAGTGACTATTAGCATTTTTTAATTTATAATTTAAAAATTTTGTTTAATACATAGAGGCCGTAACAATTTAGGTATATACGAAAGGTGTACACAGGATTTCAGGCTTCAATTTTTCTAAAGTTCATATCTACAAAATTGTGTACGAATTAAAAATAAATTGTGAACACTAAGTAAATTTCTTTCACCGCTCTTTCCTTTCTTCACGTTTCCACATGATGACATTCATACTTTTGAACTATTTTTTTATGCAGACAATACGTTACTCAATGTTATGTGCAGTTTCAACTTATATACCACAGCCGTTAACTCTTGTTGGGAGAGTATTATACAAATGTTTGTATTATTATGGTAGTTTGTATTTAGAATTTCCGCATGCAATAAACTGAAAGAAACAACACCTTTTGAGATTACTACTGTCTATTCGTAATTTTAGTCGCCATAAAAACCTACAATACCAAAGGTCCCGTATACTCATATTTAACATACATATTGTGATTTAAGGAAGTTTTGTGGTTTAACCCTCTATCTTACTACCGGATGACACATAAACTATGAGTTTGATTAGTAAAATATTACGACTACTAAGACGTGCGTGCTAAATAATACCCTGATAAAGTGAAAGCTCATAAAAAAATTGCTGTATTGCAACGTATTCAATTTACACTTGAATTATTTATAAAGAAAAATACGTCTTACAACACATGAAATTTTTAATTACTATATCACTGACAGGTCCTGTTTGGGGAATTCGCGATTTAAAAAAAAACGTTACGTCAGGTGAGCTTAGACACATAATAGAGTCCCAGAATATTATAAATATGATTTAGGGTTAATTTCATATGCAATTGATAATTTATTTAGGTATCGGTGAAGTTGACCAAATTCGTAAAAATTAACCCTAAATTAAACAGTTTAGACATACGAGATATATTTGTTAAGGCGAAGTAGTACTACACTCATTGCAGGAATAAATAATATTTCTTCGTGCACAAACGTAAACGTGCAGTATATGTACATTATGTACAGATTTCTTCATTATATTGTACGAAATTAGCATGGAAGCGGTTAGGTGATCTGTATTTTTTTTTATTTATTTATTTAAGTTGCGTAGTAAACAAAATGTGGAACTAAAATTACAATAATACGTAATAGATCTTGTTTAGTAACTGGTCACATAACTATTTTGTTTAAGAATAAAATTGCCATTTAATACACTGTCTCTCTTCCAAAGAATTGGTTCAAAGAGTTGAAGTAGCAAGCGAGTACAAGCGAGGTCGTTCCCGTTCATTACTAACATTTTTCACCTTAAACATACATACAATTAATCAAATCCAAATATTCTATCAAGTGACCAGGTCGCCTTTATAATTATTTTTCATAGGAAATAGCCCTTATCTTTTACACACAAGTCAATACTGAAATTAAAATTATTCACTTTTTTTTTTTTTAGAAATAACTTGGATATTTGTGTGCCTGTATCATTTTTCCTCAGAGTTCATGTTTGGGGCTAGACTAAGGTGTGGTCCAGTTCAAGCTATCCGCACGCTGCCCTCGCTTGTTAAATGAGGCCAAGCGAACAGGGACTGATAAAATCTTTTAAACGATAGCAACAGGGCAGAACTTATTCAGAGGGACTGGAATATATTTTGAACGTTCTACGGGATCGACTTTACAGTTTATTCTCCGCGTGCACCTTGCTCTACCTGAATTTTTTATATTTGGCGAATAAACTGCCGTTCACTGGCACTATTCTCAAGTTATTGTGGGAAAGTTATACTTCCGCATACAAGTTACATTCAAGTTTGTTCCATTTTCACCAAGTTTGTCGCCTTTATTTAACCAGAATTCGGTAGTAAATATGAAAGAACATAGCTCATTGTATCCAGTACTGTAATCTTATGTTTAATGTTCTAAATTATAAAGTACATAGTTAATACAGATGTCCCTATCATTATATTTTTGTACCTTCTCGTTACAGAAGTACTGAAATACGAAAATGATAATTCTCTGGAAGCTACCGAAAATATTTTTAATTCCAAGTTAAGAATCACAAATGTGTGTAACTCGATGTGTGTTCTATTACACTGAGTGTCATCTTCATTGGTTACCAACGATACATGCATGAAGTAAACCAACCTGACAGACATGTAATTAAAAGTGTTCATGTGTACTAACAGTAATGCAAGTAGTAGTTAAAATGACGTATATTCAGTATATTTTTAATCCGCAGAATTGTTATTAATATTCTTTGTTGAAAGATACGTGTTGAATAAGGAGGAGTAACTTAAGTAATATTTGAAACGATTATTGCAGTGAGATTGAATGATTTGGGTGAAATCGTGGCCTTACGTAACTACTGCACAACACAGTAATCAAGGGTACACAAGGTTTGTAACACTTTGGAAGATGCACTTACTTATGTTTCGGGGAAATATTATTAATTTAACTATTGCGATCGTTTGTTTATTACCACTCTGTTTTATACACAATGTCGTTGATTGAGTTTTCAGGGAAAAGTGCGTAATACCTAGTAGTTAGATATATCGTGCCGGTAAAAACGGATTACACAATTGTTTAGAATTTTATTTTATATTTTGTAATTTAATTAAATATTTTCAATTATGTTTTAAGTACGTTGTCGTTAGCGACGAGCAGAAAAATTGTACAGGGAATTATCGGAACATTTTAGATAATTAATATTAAGGGATCATCTATTAATGCCTAAAAACCACAAATATCTTGAAACTGCGGAAATTTAGCCAAAGTTTTCAGATTCACATTTAAATCAGCAAAAACTTCAGAAGATTCCGTTTTAAAGATGGCATTTCCATAGAAAATATCCCCTTTATCACTGACTCTTATTTCAGGAAGTTTCATAATACATAAAAATTTTGGAAAAAAAAATAAATTCTAAAAATTTAAAGTAGTTTAAAATAGATGTAGCGTTTAGTAACTAAATCTTCTAGTGTGCCCCTGGTGGTTACTGAACAGAATAGTACAAGTACATATGACATCACTAGATGTCAGATGGAGAAAAAATGTAGCCAAATAGAAACCAGTAATGAAAAAAGACTTATTAAATAAAATATAATTGCCTTCGTGTAAAATCAAGTGAAATAATTGAATGTGGCTGCCTCTAATGCTGTGAACAGACTAACCGAAGCGAAGAAGTAAACAATGAAGAAAAACCAGTTGCCGAATCCAAGGAGGCGACATAGTGTAGAATGAGTAGAATATAAATTACAGTCAAAAACAAATTTTAATGGGACAGAAAGATAGCCGACAGAAATGGTAACCGAAATAAAGGGTAGAGCAAAATTTTTCCAAAGAGTTTTTTTAATTTTTATATAAATTTTTGTTTCGCGATCTTTTCAGTTTCGCTTTTTATATAGTTTTATATTTTCTAAATTGTTTAGAGCGTTGATAAGTATTTAAATGTATGGATATTCGTAGATTGATCCGAAAGATTTGCATGTTTTGGGAATATTCTGAAAAAGACCAACAGTCAAGACCAAGAAAAATGTTTAAATGTCAAGATCAAACGTTCATGACAGTGGTAAAGCTTACGTACAAGATCTTGGCTAGTATCAGATATCCGAACCTCATGTAGCCATACCGAGTCACCGTGTTGGTGTCATCCGTACGCCCTTTAAGTGCATCAATATAACAGGCACGTTACGGGAACAGACGTGGTCACTCTTTTTCCATTTATTCATGGTAACACTCCTGAACCAGTTTGTGAAACAATTAAAATATAAATTCCGTATTCGCTAACTTTTGATAACAGCAACAAACAAGCTAAATCATATCAAAGTTTGCATTCCCTCTATAGACAGATATTTAAATTTAATGTTTGAGAATTTTACCAGTATTTTATAAACGTACAGCAGCAAAATACATACCAGAAATTCAAAAGCTTCTGGACAGATTATGTCTTGCGCCAACATTACTGGACGACCTAAAAACACAAATGTGGATCAGAAACGCTTTCTTAGGTTCTCAATTTAGTTTGATAAATCAGCGTTGGCATGTTTTGTGTCAAGTCAAAATTCCAACGAGTTCTTAATCGAATTTAGCTGATTTTTTCCTATAACTGATGATTAGCAGCCATTCTTACAAAATGTAAAAAATTTGCTGCGATGTTACAGGGCTACCATTTGTTTGGTGCGCGTTAACAAGACTGCTTTGTATACCGTAAATTTCGTAATTGTATAATTGAACTAAGCACTTTCTAACTCTCACAAATTACATTAATAGTAATTTCCCACGAACGAAATATTTATCGGTTTCATACTTTTCGTACAAGCGCATGTCATATTAGTGATATTACCATTTTCGCTAACTACCTAAAGTAAAAACTATTTAACGGTACTAATAATTCTGAAAGAAATTAAATGTAATTATTACGTTACAGAATGACATGACATGAATCCCCGAATCAAGTGCATGCAAACATTTAGGTACAGTACGTCCAAGAATTTTTTTAACACTAAAAGTTTTTACGTGAAATTAGCTTTTACTTTAAACAATTTTATTCATACCGTTTGAATAGTTTATAGATTAGGTAAGTAATGAATATGGTTAAATCACTACTTTGAACTATGGAACTGAATAATAATTTATTTGTGGGAAATTACTATTCATGTAATGTGTAAGAGATGGACAGTGTTTGGTTAGTTAAAAACTGACAAATGTTTCGGCGCAGAGCGCCATCACAGTCCTGATTTTTATTTTTAATTAATGTTTATAATTTCATTTTTGATTATTTACATTGCGTTGTAAGTAGCTAACTTCTTTTTCACAGTAATAAAAAAATAACGTATATTATCACAATAAAATAAATATACTATATTAATCATGAAACATAACAAGTCAGATTTAAAAGAAAGAGAGACTCATTATGTTCTACTTTTCTTCGTTTCTTCCTAATACAAGATTTAGCATTATTTTTTAAGTATAATAACGAGGGCTTTGCTAAATACTTTACACGCATTATTGGTGTTAATTTTAATTGAAAAATTGAACCACTAGCATGCAACAGAAAATGTAATATTGAATTTTAAACGAAAATAATAGTTCACCTGTGACATCTAAAAACCAACTATGTACAAATATTAATTCTTAAGGTGGAGAGTTAGATAATTTTCTGGTACTTTTGTTTTCGAGCAATAACATTTATTCGAGTTGTATTGTCAGAATTTTCTATTTGACAAGTCATAAGATATATTCTATATAAACTGCTTGACATAATTAAGGGAATCTTTCTTTAATTCGTCATGCAGAATCATCGAAAAGTAATTATATGTTAACTTTCAAGAATGATTACAAGTCCAATATAAGATTAACATAAAACACTACAATTACTTCTAAAAATCCATCACAAATATTTGCTATGTCTCAGCATTGTCACATTTACAATAAAATATTTTAAAACAGAAGTTATTGCAGAAATTCGATAAATAAAATTTAGCATATAGTTCTTCCCCGTAAGGTGGCCGTCTACCCATGCCATCGAACGGGGCGCAGAGCTTCAGCCGTTTACATTTAATTCGAAAACTACTCAGCCTGCATCAGTAATTTCTGCTTAGGAACAGTATTCAAAGAGTGTTACACGTGTGTATACCTATTATATGTACGCTCTTTTTAGGTACGGGCATCATTGCGCAGAATACTTTAAAAGGCAAGGGCGTGTATAACTCACATTTATCTCCAATATTACGTCATAGGGTCACCACTGAATGTCTCGTAGAGGCGAGTAGTCGGCGAGAAGACTGCAAGCTAGTTAACTGACTTGCGCCTAGAGGCGAGGGAGAGCCGTGATGCGCGTGTTGTCTCGCCCTTATCGCTTCCACACTTGAACCCGGAAAATACGCTCAGCTCGGCAGCCACCTCAGTCATAAACCTAGAAGCTTCCATAGAAATATGTTCAGTAATTATCCGAGTATTCTGTTACTATGTAAACATTCAGTAGTTTCAGCATTAAAGGTGATACAGCTTTTGAAGCAGTATTTTATCGTATAGAGACTTTACATGCAATTGGATTAATTCTACTACAAGTTAGGAAGGTAATAAAATTTTATGGACGAGTTTGGAAACAGACAATGCGCTGTTATAAATAAGAGGGCTATAAATAGGTTTGAAGTTTTCTTAACTGTAAATATAATTTTATTAATTTGAAAAAAAAAATAATTAAATTTATAACGACGTTATTTTTCATAAATAATTTTAATCAAGTCAAATTGTCCAGATACGATTATCTATTACCATATATCATTTTGACACACTCGCCGACTTCAGCCCAATTAGCGGCGAAGTTATACACTACCAAACCCACCTATAATAAATTAAATTATATTCCATACCTACTAGAATTAACGTTACCTGTACTACGTACGCTGTACGGTAAGTTGATACTTTTAGAAACGAACTGTTGAAAAATACTAGGAATATTTCCGTTATTACCATACAGCTATGTAAGCAAACGAAAAAGCAGTACGGTGACATAAATAAATAAATACATTTTTTAATGTTACGTGTCCGCGAGTATGCAAATTGTTGATAATAATTATTTCAAAATTGAGATAAACACGTCCGTTATATTATAGTTGGAGGATGGTTGGGTTGGTATTAATGTAGAATTAGTTATTCTGTATTTCATGAATAGCGGCTAAAATATTTAAAATCGTTTAATGGAATATGTACATAATGTGTTCATTTTCAGGAAATTAAATATAATGCATATCTACATTTAGCATATATTACAATATTTTACAGGTTTGACGTAGTTCGTGGCGGCGAATGAACAATGTACGTCGGCTTGCAGTGCAGCCGTCAGACTGGCAATGCTATTGTTGACGTTTGGCGGAAGGATACATAGTTGGTGAGAAAACAGACCCAATACAAAAAAAAGCCTACGTATATTCTACTTGATACATGTTTTTAAGGATACTTCCGCAGTGCATTCTTTACACGTTATTATGTTTACATTTAAATATAATATTAGTTTTAGTAGTTTATCGAGAAGGTATAATTTCAAATTTCGATCAATGTTAAACTTCCATTGGGGTAAAATTTAAAACCCCTAAAACTTAACATTTTTGCCGACGTATCCTACCCTCGTGAATTTTCAAAAGCGCCTTCAAATGTCACCCTGGTCGGAAAGAACAGCCCGGCTCATCTCATTTCCTTGTCGCCGGAAATGTTACGGGCCCGCTCTGCAAGCACTCGCTGCGCCTGTCTTCCTGGCCGGTGCTACCGAGGGCGTAACCCGCCACTAGCATCTAAAAGGAGGTTGTACTATGAGACTAAGAGTGCGCATGCGCCAACGCTCCAGGACCGAGGAGTTGCAGCGTACAGGGGCACAACAATCCAAATTCCCTCTGAAGGAGGGATGGATCAATAATTGTTCTAATTTCCATATGGTCACCATCGTCGATTATATAGTTTATTTCTGTAATAAAATAACTTTAAAGTCTTTTATTATATTACTAGAACAAAGAAAATTTAAATATTATTTTTTGTAGAAGATGTATTGTTAAATGTTTGCCCCTGTTTCAAGGATTCAGAGGGGTGGGGGCAGTAATGCACTCCCCACCCTCACATTGCTGCGTCACTGGCCTCGTATTAATACATATTGCAGCTTCCTGACGTGACGAAACCGTGCTTCTTATACCAGTTGGAGGCATGTGACAGCCAAACAAGCTTTTTAATACTTAATTAATTATTATTAAATATTTTTAACTTACAATTCATTACTGACTTACACAAAAGTACAACGAAATTAGTATTCTACGGTAATGTTTTTGGCACATTTGTTCAAACATGATGGCTTTAAAATTCCTCAAATATTGTTACGAGTCAGCGCTCTGACGAGCCACACCAGCTCATCATCCCCAGAAAGATATCTACAGCCCCAGCGAAGAGGCAGTGGACTGCGCCCCACATCCTCCTCTCTCCCGGCTCGCTATAACCAGTCCTGGAGACGTGGCAGTGGACTGCATCCCTCCTCCTCCTCTTCCCCCCCCCCCCCCATATTCCCGCCCCTGACGACGCAGGCCACTCAGGTCTGGTTGATGTCACCGGCGTTCTGAATTGGTGGACGCGTAGCTGAATGTTACCACAACACCAAGAACGTTCAGATTACAACAACCAACATGGTCAGTAAGTTCTGAGAATGTTCTGGGCGTTGTCGCGGGCGAATATAAATACCGAACCACTGCGAGAAGAGCCGCAATGATTGCGGAGTTTAACTGGTGAGTGTTTGCGATGGACTTGGCAGCGAGGGACGAGGCGGGGCTAGCAGATCGAGGAGAGGCTACGGAGGTGTGGACGATGGTGACACTCTTCAAGTGGTGTAAGTGTGAGAGTGGACGAACAGGTTGAACTGTAGCTGTACATTGTGAGACAAGATATAAACTTGTGTGGTCAGAGGACTGATTTGAGAGAGATGTTATTAATTATACACTAGAGTAATAAATTATGATTTTAGGGAGATAACCTGTATATAATATCTGTAAGTGAATATTTGAAAAGGGTGAATTACGAGCGAGTGATGTTTACTTAATGTAGAGTATTTACAGAGATTGTAATGAATTAAGAACTTTAATTTAATTTATTTATTTAATTATTTTAGCCTTCCATCCCAAACGTACCTGGCTGCGCCCAGGACAGCAAAGTTGTTACAGTATTGTATCTCTCCCCCCCCCCCGGGAAGGAGTTACTATATATATATATATATATATATATATATATATATATATATATATATATATATATATATATATATAAACACACACACAGACAGAATGTTCAGAAACAAATTCCAAAATAAGCACACCGCGCGAATTCTACGCTAAATTGGAGTCAAAAATGTTAGTGGCAAAATGTACAATGACATTTCCCATGCACAATGTAGCAACACAGCATTGTAGTTAATCCGCTCTTGCGCTCTACATATATCTTACTTACCTTACTACTACTGGTTAGACCAGCATATTATTGGTGCTGGTTAAAATTTCGTGCAGTCCGAACACGATTCTAAGTTCACTCGATGTAATACGCATAATGTAATAGCTCGACGTGTCGTCGTAAAACGTTTTGCCACTAACATGTCCATCTCCAATTTAGCCCAGGATTGGCGTGGTGTGTTTATTAAGTGTTTTCTGGACTTCCTGTAACCGCTAACATATGTTACTTTATTTCTATGCGTCCTTCCTTTGTACGAATCAAAAAATTAGTTTATAGGAATATTTAGACTAATGAGATAATTACAGCTGATTGTTTGAAACTAATTCATTTGATCTAATTTAGTTAAACGAAATGACATAATTACAAAAATCTTGCGTTCTTTAAAGTTACCCCTCCACCCGCCTGACGGTCAAAAGTAGCTTCTGTTTACAGTAACACAAAACTAATTTTTAATACTAAAAAATTAATGTCCGTGAGAATATTGATATGACGTAGAGAGCAGCGTTTTGAAAAAGGGCTCGAGGGAGAGGAGAAGGGGCAAATTTGTTCGTATCCTACAAAGCTGAAGATGCCCACAGTTAGAAGTAAAAAAAAAATATTTTAACAAGTAGTCATGTAATGAACTTTGTATTCTCTTCCAAGTATTTCTTAACATGCTACAATATGAAGCTAAAATAAAAATATTAAAATGTTTCAGAATTGTTAGGTTTCATCGTGAACATTATGAACAAACTCAAGACGTGGTTCTTGCGACTTTAATTGATAATATAGTACTTTTAACACTAAGTTGAATATCAATTATTTTCTCTGGTATAAATGTTCTTGTATTTGAAGCCGTGAGGCGTGATACAAATGCCAATATAAAAATATAAATTATAGAAACATGAGAAGGTAGGTGAAAAGGACGGACATTTTTTGAAAAGGACCCCGAAGTAATTGTTTCTGAAGGAACCCGAAAATGTTGTTGGTTGTGCACTTCAGAAGAGGTATCGTTGTAGATTGTTGGGTAGCAGTGGGTTTCAAGAGAAGCGGCTATGCATCATGAGCACGTATCATTGACACGAGTGCGAGAATTTACCAGTAAGAGTAATTTCCTGTTACTGAAGTTATGTTACTGGAAAATTAGTTCCTCGTCTCTCGTACTACTGACTGTTAGCTCTAGAGGATACTTGCACATACCAGTATAATAGTTCCACAGGCAACTCAGAGTTGTGAATAGTCACTGCTCAGTAGCATATCTCTTAGAGAGAGTACGAAATTTTGGTCAGCGCGTAGCATCGTGGTCTTCAGCGCTGGTGAGGGGTGACATGAGGTGAGTATGGGGCAGCGCAGAATGAATGGCGAGGGTAAACGGGAGATTTCCGAGAAAAGCCCTGACCAACAGCATCGTCCGGCCCATTCCCACATACGAAAATCCAGTGACCGACCCCACCGGTAATCGAACCTGGATCGCCTCGGTGGAGGGCGAATGGTGTGATTATCCTACCACCGCGGCCCCCATCTCTCTTGGACCACACCTAAGCCACAGACTAGTCAGTAATGCAGAAGTGATGTCACGTGGTTGAACTTCGCTGTTTATTGGCTCCCAGAGGCTTTTGATGACAGCCCCGTGTCTGTTTGGCTCCTGCATGTTACGCAGATTTGTTATTGGCCACGACGCTGACTAGCAGGGTACCTGCCTTACCCTGATTGGTGGTAAGCGTTTCAGCCATGTTGCTGGTCAGCGAAGCCAGTTAGCTGACGTGCGTTTGCCGTCCTACGGCGATTTCACTTCTGCATTTTGTCCACGCTTTGCCACTGTCGGGCAGAAATTTATGGTACATAGTACGCGCCATAGAGTATAAGACGGTTGATCTTTGAACGATTATTGCAACGGGTTCGTATTATGAACATAAATGTGTTTTTGGACATGCGCCGTGGCGGGCGAACGTTGCCGTTTTCCAGAAAATCCCACAATAAAACTAAAAATAAAGAATAGAAAAGCCAGTAAGCTGTAGTTAACAGACATAAAACATATAGATAATTCCTGAAATTAATTTAGTCATATCCCAGAGGACGGCACAAGGACAAGAACAGATACAAACAACAACAGTTTCATTCTATTAAAATATGTTTGTATATTTTGTATCAGGTTAAATTTAAATTTTTCAAATTAATTCCTATGTGATATATAATCGACTGGAGATGGATGACATAAATAAACAACAAAAGACAGAAGGAAAAATAATTTAAAAAATAGTAGGATTATGAGCAGTCATGCAATGTTAATTTTCAGTCCACTTATTTTGTCCGTATGGTCACAATTTCATGCAGAGCCCAGTACCATCAACTTACTAATACCAAAATACATTTTTTCAGTGTGGTCACATTGATTACGATCGCTAATTTCGTACGAGTTA
Organism: Medauroidea extradentata; assembly: GCA_003012365.1. Taxonomy (NCBI): domain Eukaryota; kingdom Metazoa; phylum Arthropoda; class Insecta; order Phasmatodea; family Phasmatidae; genus Medauroidea; species Medauroidea extradentata. The sequence goes on along the minus strand of PNEQ01033729.1, from coordinate 743 downwards.
TTTTTAAATCAAGATTTCCTGAAAATTTCGAATTTCACGTATTACACTGCGGAACATATTACAAATTTCAAATTTTAAAATATGTATTTAAAAGTATAGACGATGTGCCCGAAATTGAGCATGAGTGAGAAGGTTACAAAAACACTTAACATATGACCGATTTTTAAAATGATGAAAGCTTCGTAACTGTATTATTTTACATTTTAATGTTTCAGTGTTATATTTTTTTTAATAAACATAATACTGCAGGTATATTACGTAGTCAAATCCACCATAATTGGCTCGAGTTACACAAGAATGAACCAACAACAAATTAAAGTTTCCGAGGTATAGCAAGTTTAGCAGAACCTAAAGAAAAGTAATAATATAAAGTGATCTAAACCAATTACTTAATTTAGTTAAGGTGGTTTTACTTTGCAGATGCGCAAAGCAGCAAGTTGTAAGGGTACATTTTTTTCCCTCAGAATCCTTGAGGCAGGGGCAAACCTTAAACAATTTTCCAATCCACGTACAATAAATTTGTATGTTCCTTATTTTAGTCATCTATATATATAAAAATGAAAGGTGACTGATTGACTGACTGACTGATTGACTGACTGACTGACTGACTGACTGACATATCAAACTGCAGCCCAAACCACTGGACCTAGAATCGTGAAATTTTTTGTGGGGGTTCCCTTCAGGTCGTAGGCGAGCACTAAGAAGGGATTTTTCGAAATTCGACCTCTAAGGGGGTGAAAAGG
>PNEQ01033728.1:0-16047 GCA_003012365.1 Medauroidea extradentata | reverse complement strand
AAAATGCGTGGATACCAGTACAATAAAATAAATAAACATTACAACATTACCAAAGACAAACTATCCCAAATCCCTGCTTCCTAGCATTACGTTAAACTTATTGAAATATACATGAGTTATGGTTACCAACTATTAGACAAATTAAATGAACAAACAAATTTTCCTTAAATGTAACGTAGCAAACGCTATGTTACAGTATGCAGGCCGGCGAATGGGTTTGTTCCACTTAACTACATTTTCTTCCCCGGCGAAACGAAGCTGCCTGGTGGCGCCAGGTCTTGGCCGCAGGAAGCTGTGGAGATCTTGAATCCTGTTTTACTTGGTGTCAAACTGGACCTCTGTACATACCTTAACTTCAGTCTGTGGTTTCATTAAGGCCATTTCGCACTATCAAATATTTATTGCATAGCACGACGATTCAAGACATTTGATTCAATAAACATTGAAAGGTACCACTTGAAAAGTTATCGCACTATTTATAAACAAATGACGCACAAAATAAATAATGCAGCAATTTATAATTACCTGCTATCATTGCACGACACAAAAATACTTGGTTTAGCGAATTTAAAATGTATACATTATTTATAATATATAATACTCGTTTTTTTTTTTTTTGTACTGTACATTTCGGATACCGAATATAGTAAATATGTTGTTTGTATTAATGTTAAGAAAACCTCTTTTTATTCTTAAATATTTTGAGTCAAGAAAATTTCAAACAAGTTCGTGACATTTAATAAATTGAATTACAAGATAGCCGCGGTTATGACGTCAGCATGGCGTCACATGACATTCAAGAAATTTAATTCAATAAATTTTAAAATAAAATCGAAACAAAATTTGATCGTTTAAAAGGGCTTTTAGAAATAAACAATCGTGCGCAGGGGCCCCTTATTTCCGCGGAAAGATATTTTCACTTTTTTTCCCAGTACTTTACGTGCGCGGCTGCAGTTTGGTTTCATTGTTAACACCTTTGTTATTTCAAGGGAAAATTATTATTAGACTTTTTTTACAGGTACTGAAACACGGAAAATTTAGGTTCATTCAAGATTTTAAAAATACAAACGATTTTTACGCGAAGCTGAAAACGTGTCATTCTGTAGCTTAATACATTTACTTTCACTGAAAATTATGTCATTTGTGACGTATGAATAGTTTTTACTTTGGATAAGTAGCGAATATAGTCAAATCGCTGTTTGATATGCGTTTGTACAAAAACTATGGCAATTACTAATCATATAATGTGTAAAAGTTCGACAGTGTTTGTTACAGTTATAAAATAACGAATTTTTCGGTGCAGAAATCTTTTCACCAAAAGTATTTGTCACCTGTTTATGTGGTGTTATTTACGGCTCTGGCCGCATGATGAACAGTTGGTCACTCTGAAATTAAACTTTTAATTATTCTTCAGACGCGAACGTAACAGCAGACCACGGAATTGTGAACCATGGGAGATCTCGAACGAATGTTCAAAAGGTGGCAGTCTTAGCCTGATGTCGGAAAATGACTCTTGCTATGAGAGACATAACTGAACTTTAAGGTCGTGCTAGTGTGAAATCAATAATTTTATATTGTTACGAAATATAGTTTGCTTGGTACATGTTATTAGTAGAGACGTGCAAAATTCGCGTTATTTTCTGACAGCTGACTAGACGCCAAGTGACTATATGCTCGTTCGACGTCTCCCGCTGGCCGATATTGTCGTGACTTGCCGCGGAGAATTCTTACACGGTAGAGAGGCCAATCTCTGTAAAGACGTAACACACGTAAATGACAACACATAAAAGTTCGTGGCCAATTGAATCTCAGATTATACTCTGTTATGTACAGGAAAGTAAAGTTTAGTCTGCTACCAAATGATAACGCGAATATTGCATGTCTCTAGTTATTAGTGACAATATCGTTCTCTCATGGGAAAGTTTCAGCATCCTAATATTCGCATAACGGCGTAATGTCAAAACTTGCATGGTTACGGTTCCATACGTCCAAAGAAAACCAGCAGACTTACTGAAATTAAATTATTTACACTGAAATTATATGTTACGTGCTATACAGGATGTTTGATAATTATAGGCACGAACGGAATGGGTGTTTGTCGAGGACGATGAAACAAGCAAATACTGCTAATAAACGTAGGCCCGAAAAACGACGGTTTTCCTGTTTCGATGTATGGCCACGTGCAAACATGGCTATGTTTTTGGAAGTGCACGGGCATCGATGCGAAGACCTGCTGAAGTCTGCCTCCACATGAACGGCGCCCATTTCGAACACTTGTTGAAATGTCTTCGTCCACATGTGCAGCATTTTGACGTTCTGATCCTCGGGATCACTGGTACTATAGGAAAAAATTTTTCTGTATTTTCGTATGTCAAAATCTTCCGTGTTTACATTGTCACACGCAGTTTGCATAATATTATCCATTGCGCCCACAATGCCGTAAACGTGGCCGCAGCCAGACTACTATACTCCGTCCACTCTAAGGTTGCAGCAGAAATAAAAATTTCTAACGAAGTAAATCAAACCAATTGAATTATGTCTTCATTCCTAACATTGTGATGATTGTGCCGTTACAAACTTTACTTGTATTTTCCAATAATTAAAATGAAATTTATGCTGTACAAAATTTTAATGTCATTCACTTGACTGAATTAGCTGCAACCTTAGAATGGATAGGATATAGTGGGTAGCAATGAATATAGTCGCCAGCCAGGAGCGCGCCATCAGCGCCGCAGACGCGCGTTGGTCAAGACGGCAGCAGAACTGCCCATTCTGCCGTCGCGTGTGAAAGCTTCCTTTTGATTCAGTGGTTTGCTACCAGCCGCGCGACTAAAAAACGTTCCTCAGCAGCGCTGCCGGTAGCACGACCCGCCTGCTGGTGGCGTTAGCAGCGATGCTAACACCTAACAGCCGCCCTGTGTGAACGCTTCTATTTGAAGCAATGATGTGCCACGAGCAGCGCTGCTTAGCGGCTGTGCTAAGCCGTCCTGTGTGAAAAGGCCCTTAGTAATTGCTGCGTGTAGCGTTGTATGTTCTGCTGTATACAGCGATGCCTCTGCATACTAGCACGTCTATGCATCAGCCATTTCAATGTGGATTGTTTTGTTTCATTTGGCTACGTTCGTTTTATTAAACCGCGGAGAAAGATGTTTTACGACTTTTTGCCATTGAAGAATTATATGACGGCGAAGAAAATGATACCTACAAACAAAAATATGAAAACAAAAAAATTCTTAACACTGGCCAACTTATTAAGAACTTCGTAATTTACAATAATATTATAAATAATCCCATCCATGGAATACAATTTACTCGCGGTGACGCCATTGCCTGTTCAAAACACGCAAGTCGTCTGCATGCAGCGTGACTTGCAACCAGTATTTTATTGCTGCGACTGCTGCAGGTGCGCTGCAGCACAATCATGGCGGCTGAATAGATAAAGCGTTAAATCGCTGCTGCAGCGCTTTGCCTGCTGGAGGTGCCCACTGTAGTTTCTTGCGACATGCATGGTTGAGTGATATACGTCTGACTCAGCGAAGCTATCTTCAGACCAATAACAGGCATAAAATGTTACCATAGCCGGATTATTATTGGCTCAGTCAAATAGGGCAACAGTTCCAAGTACAAGCAAAATTCAGTCATATTTTTATAAGTTGAACGTACTTTGAAACGTAGCAAATTCATCTGGCAGCAGCCTAGACTTGTCAGTCCTATACACCAACTGGCCACAATCGATTATCTATTGGCTTATAAAAGCGGGTAGCAAGCGATAGCACTTCGCATTATTTCCTTGTTTACTAATGGCTTGCAGTAGTCAAACGCGTTACGTAACAGCTGCCAGCAAGTCACAGATATGACAATGAAGTATACATAATTGGCGTTCAACCTGACCTGGAATGTATCTGCGAAATTTACGCACCTCTAACCATTATCTCTTCCTATAATTACCAAGCGTCCTGTATACTTAAGGTTACAAAAAAACATGTATAATTCTCTATTTTTTTATTGTTACAGAAGAGGTTTTATATCGGAAATAAGCGAAATCCTTTATACATTGAAATCAAAAACAATTTTATCTCAGTCAGATATTTTTGTTTATGCAAATAGTGGTATTCCTCCTGATTACGATACCAAATTTATAGCATTGCAAACTTCAAATGTTTCATTTCGATACAAAAACATTGTTTTATTCTATAGGGACTAGAATCGAGGCAGATGTAACTCGGTCACACGAGTAATAGGTACAGTTACTTCAAATAATTGAATATAGCTTTTGGTTTTTATTTTCCTTACTGATTATAATGCAATTAGGAACAGAAAAATTTCACGGATTCAGTGACCTGCATGTTAGAATCAAATATCCTATGCATACTCAAGTCCCGACCATTTGTCCACTAGCTGCTACTCTGTGGAACAGCAGAAAACGAACGAATAGTCGGGGCTTGAACATGCGTAGTACAATTGATTCTATCCTGCAGGTAATTGAATTCACGAAATTTTCCTGTCCCTAGATATCATATAAAAATACAACACGTGTTCTGAAAGAGTACGTGCACCAGAAATGTACCCCATACTTACAACTGCCATGTTGTTGTCAGAAGATGTAACTTCAAGCTGATAACTACAACGGCCACTCTTGAATGCATTACGGTACGTGCAGTTTAATGATTTTTATATTTTCTATGCACGAGTGTTTTTAATAATGTCCTTGTCGGACGTGTGTTTTCTGTTCGTACAGCTTCTTTAAGTGAATCTTATTTCCCTGTAAATCTTACCTTACAATGCATCTGAAGCGTGAGCGTGATGATAAAATGATGTGGAGAGGGGGTTATTCAGACAATATGAACTCTCCCTTTTATTATTGCACTGCAATTTAACTTGCTGTAGATGTTTACGTTAAAACCTGAAGTATTACTTTAGAAATTTTTAAAATATTGATTCTAGTTCACTAGTTTAATGTTTTTTTTCGTATACTTATGATGTAGTTCACTTGCACTATGCCACTAATTAAAAAGTCCAGACGTTTTCCTGCAAAGTAGTTTCGGTAACACGGTTGTACCGAGTTGGAGGAGGGAGGGGGATTACAAAAAATATAATTAGGATTTGACCGTGGGAGCGTGACTGACTGCATTTTTTCCCTGCTACAAAAAATTAACCGATGTCATTCAGAAGTGTAAATATGGGGAAATGGGATAATGTCGGAAAAGAAACAGGAAAAAGGAGAGTTATTTCCCCCACCCTACCTTTTCCCACTAGTTTGTTAGTGGCCATGTGATCAATCATTTATACAGCTGTCACGACAATTATTTTTTAAATTCCTAAACAAGATTATACAGGTATCATAAAGCTGTCGCACAGTTTTGGTAAAAAAAAAGTACATAATACTGTGTAGTCTGATTTTTGTGCACAAAAAATTGTGTTGATTTGGCTAATTAATTAACTGACGATAATTTACTTAGTTGCATACTTATCTGAAATCGTTGTATATTTCGTCTTGAAAAAAAAAAAAAACGTTAGTTAACTTACCATACGCTGTTTTGCAGAACTGTGCTACAGCTTTTCGATAACTTCTCTCGTTTGGTATTACAAAAATAACAATCGTAAATGCAGTAGAAATGTTGGATGAGGCGGCAGCCGACTCGCCCATTCCAAAGCCCGTAGGCATGGCCCTTTGTATTAATGCTCCCATCACATTCTTCCCCTCTTCCCAAACAGCAGAACGTACGGTGGATCGGCTCTTGGGTTCGTGGTACGGTAATTGTGGTACGTGTCGCAACACTGGTCAATTGACCGTGAACCAGCTTTGTAAATGTAGGTGAGGCGAGGCTCATGAAGGACGGGTCCGACAGGGGCTCGTCGCCCCGCCCACAATTAGAGCGTCACGTGACTTCCTCCTTAACAGCCGCGTGACGTCACTGGCCGGCTGACAGCCAGCGCCGCTGTTGGCTGGCCACAACAAACCTTTCAGAAGGTGCCTGAAGTATGGGTTCTGAAATGACATACAACTATTGCAGCAAAAGACTATACAGGCGGTTCGGAGTAAAGTGATCACTAAAAAAAAACCCTGTTAAAGTTATATTTTCAGCCTATTCGTATCTTTCCGCGCGTAACGTCCAAAGACGGGAAATGTCTAACCTCTGTGGACACATTCACTTGATGTTTGTGTGTGTAAGATATGTTGTGCAGTTGGTAGGTATCTACATGGTTTGATAAAAAAAAAGTTTATTAATTATATAGAACATACATACGTATATTTCAGTTAATTTTATTTCAGCATTGTTTTGTTTAAATGGGAAAATACATAGAACTATATTGCGTAATTTCGCTGCCAACCATACAAACAGTAAGGCAACTATAGTTAATGTAGAATTATATGCTTAGCGGCCGGACTTTTATATCCGGTCGAGAGACGAGAACGATTATGCTAATTTAAACATTATTACAGTATAATATATTACAATAATTATTGGCATGTTTTCCTGTTTTTAGCGGGAATATAGTGGAGCTATAAAGTAACGGATTTTATGCGAACATATGACGTATTTTCAACATAATGTTGGCTACACTGCTGTTCGCTTTTTTTTCTTGGGTCAGAACAGCCGTTCAATTGGGTTTCACTTTGGAAGCATTTCCGCCCCTCTATGTTAACTATGTAGCTCGTTGGTGCTTACTTTATCCTGAACGGCCTATATGTGTTGGGGATAAAGTAAGCACTCTTGAAGAATATCTTGTGTAGAATAATCAGTAAAAATTGTTATTTATTTTGAACTCTTAACGTTATCTTTAGAAGGCAGTGAGCACACTCTACATACTTTGATTGTTAACTTAGGTTGTTTTGTTTATATTACAAAGTTGCAGGAAACTATAAATTATCTGAAAGGAAAAAAGTAACTAAGGGTTCAACAGTGCCCATTTTATCCTGGATGACCTATAGTTGAATACCAATAGGGTATATTTATAGCCAGCTATAAGCGCTTACAAACACGAAAGGTGCATGCGAATACACTCGCTGGAGTAAGGTAGGTTATCTGTCACGTGACCATGTTTCGTCCATCACCAGGATTTGATAATCGCCTGCAATAGGCCTACAGTTCAAGGTTTTAAAATGAAATCTACATATTTGCTACATAATCAAATATTTTGCAAAATGCTACATCCATAGTGCATGCTTAACTCGTGTTATATTTATTTTTAAATATATTATTAGGTTTAATAGTTGACCAAGAGGTTATCAGTTGAACTTTCGAGCACTTGTAAACTTACCACGGGTAAAATTTCAAACAAAGAAAAATAATTTTGGATATCCTACTTCTACACTCTTGAATTTTCGTGAGCGCTGATGGCAGGTATAATCTATCAGGTAGTATTGCTCACGTTATCGGATCTGCTCATTCGTTGGATGTTTAACGGTTTTTTTTCTGGGCGTACGAAAACTCCAAGAGTTGGTATTTTGGCGGCCTATTTAAAAATGCGGTGAAATATGCAGGAACGGTGTATGTATATCAGTCGTAGACCAAGTTTGGATAGTGCAGAATAATTTTCCTATAAGTTAATGACATTACAATTGCGTATTAGTGATGTATACTGTGCAACCATTCTAGAGCTAACCACCTAAAACATTTTCTTTTGTGTACACACGAGTAAACTTGTGTTTGTTTACACGCCACCGTCTGCTGGCGGTTATCTACCGTGCTCCCGAGTAGGGTAAATCTGAGTAAATCCGGGTATGTGATCGGGTTGAATATTTAGCGATTTCGGATGGAGGTAGACTGTAACCGCACCAGATTTTAGAACGGTTTCAGAGTAACTTCAACACTGTCGAGTTGATCGGGTAAGAATTCCATAAGCGCCACTTACGTGAGTATACAACTTATTACTGCGTAGCTTTACTCTTTAAAAATGTGTGAAAATACGTTTTTAATGTATGCATTTGGCTTCTGACAGTGAGGCAATTCAAAATATCTCGTACGTACCTTCTCTTTTTAATATGACCATTGCGTCATGACATCTGTTTGAATGTGTTACAGTTTTTGATGGATTCGCTGGAAACTATTCGAAAGCATTACCTCACAAGGTATGATTCAGATTTGTATTTTAGCAAATTCATTGCGTACACAGGGGTATAACTCAAGTTCCCAAGAATGGTTGGGTGCAAATGTAATAATTGCTGTTGTAATTTCATCTTTAAGGGGGTACAGTGATCACCATCTTGGATGGTTTTGGTTTCATAAAGTAACTGTAAATAATACATAAAAAAATATAGAACATGTAAAATTACTAATTGTACGTAGAGAGGTAGATTGTTTCAGGTTTACTCTTGCTTCCAGGATTTAGAGGAGGTGGCATGTAACCGTGCCCTCCCCATTTGTTGTTGCGCCCCTGAAAAACCCACTACTGACGTAGCCTAACTATCAGTGGCGGATTTAGAAGTGTATTTGTCATGGAAAAAAAAAGGGGGGGGGGGGCACTTACGTGACTTAATGGATTGTAAAAAGTATCAGTCATCTCAAAAATGTGGTTGTTTACTGTTACAGAACATCAAAAATAACGTACATACAAGTAGGACACATTATCATCATAGAACAAAACTCCAGTTTCCTTGAGGCGACTGGACATACTTTGGCTACATATTGTTGAACACGATTTGAGGGGAGGGGGCGGGGGCCTTCAGTCCGGTTGTCACCCCGCCCCCTTAAATCCGCCCCAACTAACTATACATTTTTTACAGGGGGTTAGACTCCGATTTTCGACTGTGGGAATCGTGTCGGATCTCTGTAACAGTTCTGCTAATTTTCCGGATTTGGGATGAGCAACCCTGGGTGAGGAATCGTATCAGCGAGGCATACGTTGCAACACTTCCCAATCTAACAAAACCGTCCTTCAATTCAGAAAATGTGCAATTTTTGGTATTTTAAACTAACATAAACTAATCGGAACTGTCACATGGGGTGGGGGAAGAGAGAGGCGAACAACCCGAGCATTTACGAGTGTTGCCGAATGTGCTGCACAGTCACGGCGGCTAGACAGAAATCCTGTAGTCGTGCAATTTGGGAAGGGCGAGGAAGGGAGCATTGAACCACCGCCAGCGGGTCTTGGCAACAACATGCTTCCAATGTTTACACCTCCTCACTTCCTGCTGACGGCCACGGAAGTCTTCGTGCACGGCACTTCTTTCATATCTGTGTTTACGTTCTGCCCACGTACCTCGAGGTCGCGTTCCGTTGCCCTGCACCGATGCAATTACACGAGGAACCGCCGGACGTTGTTCCGTTACTTCTTTATGTTCACGTGTACGCTACTGTAACGGAACAACTCTCGTAGCAGAACCAAACAAATGAAAGCTAACTTAATTAAATAATAGCAGGCGAGCCATGACTATAGTATACGGATCACTCGCCTTCGACAACACGGGGTTTGATTCTCGGCGGTGTCGTCTTCGATTTTCGCACGTGGAGTATGTTTCGACAACCCTTAAGGGCGCCGCCTACCCGCGCTTGAGAGATTCAAAAACAACGGAACTGTAAGGTCGACCTTGAAGCGCGCATCAAATGCCGCGTCGTCTCAACGAGACAAGCGCTGAACTAGCGTGCAAGGTTCCCGCCGAACGGTTTTTACTATGGGACATTAAGCGGTGACCATATAATTTTATTGTTGGAAAGTCTGCCACTAAGTTCAGTGCAGGTCGCAATCTGAGTTTCACATACATCCGGTCAGTACATTTTGAAGTGCTACAGTCTGAAAAGGCCTTTTTTTTTTAGCCGTGTTGAAGGACTTATAAAGTGTTTTTAATGAGCGTGGCGTCTTAACAATGAGGTTCAGACCTTGTCTGAAGTTTGTTTTATTTTCGTACGTTGGCACAATGGGCACACGTGGGATAATTTCGTAGAGAAAACCTGTTTACGAACACATTGCAACGCTTTTGAAGCGTGGGGTAGGCGGCCGTCTTAACGTTCCATCCATGGGCGTACCCAGGATTTTGGCATGGGGAGGGAGCATCAAAACGTAAAAAATAATAAATTCTGCAAAAACTGGTTTAGAAACATGTGAACACACTTTGATTGCAATTACCTGTCTACACACATATAACGCACGTATATAAATTAAAATTAAAATAAAAAAATTGGGCCTTTTTTTCTGCGGTTGAAAAAAAAAAGGGGGGGGGCGTGTTCCAACTGCCACCACCCTGAATGTGCCTATGGTTCCATCACAATTTCATAACAGAGTATACGAGTGAAGATATTTTAGTCATACTCTAAAGTTAGCCACCTGGAGGGATGTTTTTTGCGCATTCGAGTCAAGACTTGAGAGTTAAGGGCGATGCAGTACGCCCTTCACGCCTCATCCTAACCTCTACGTACAAGTCAAATGAACAGGTGTGCAGTCTTCTCGCGAACAATACCTCTCCGTGCAGGGCCGGATTAACATAAGGAGCAATCTGGGCAAATGCCCAGGGGCTCTTGGTGTAAAGTGGCGCTCGGATGCTTCTTGAATTCATGCACTTTTTAAAGAAATAACTTTAAAAACTGGAAAAGGCGAAAGCAAAACTTGCGCCTCGTAGTGTCAGCCCATGGGCGACTATAATCTTAAGGGGCCTCCCATAGACAGGCTGCATTTGTGTGTGTGAATTGCGTTGACCGGCGTATGCAATGCATTATCGCCCCTCCGTGCAAGCTCCTAAAATGGCGTACAGTACTTAACTATTATCCTTTTCACTATTAGACATTACACGGTTACCAAATAATTTTATTTATGGACAGCGAAGTTCAAAGTCTTACGCTTGTTTCTATAGTTACATTTTCGAATCCGATTGTTAATTTTTCAGATACGGCAGTCTGAAAAAGCCATTTTTGGACATTTTGAGGTGCCAAAAAATAGTGTTACCAGTAAACGTCCCGAATTTTTAAAACAACAGCGACGTAGTTTGGAGTGTGTGTTCTTTTCGTAGATACACAAATATATTTTGCGTTAGTTTCGTCAAAAAATAACAGCCGTAACTCGCTGTAACGCATTTGAAGCGTAAGTAAATAGGCCCCCGTAAGACTCGGCAATTTGCGATAGATATGAGTTGTACCGGTCTATAACTTTTTAAATATTTTCAACTAAGAATGTAGTGCGTGGATAAGGACAGCTATAACACCAACTTCCGCCAATTTTGTCAGAATGAGATAACCGCAAACACCACGCAACTCGTAGACACATGCCTAGACCGGACCAGACAGGATGCAGTAAATTGAAAGTCGTGACGTTCCATTGGTTGGTTGCGACTTACAGTGCGTCGTGATCGTAAATATCTTCGGTCATAGTTCAGCGCGTACTTTACCAGTGTTATTTATTCTCGTAGTGCAGCGGTGTACAAGGCCGTTATGCCGGTCTTCTTTCTCATCCGCCAACTTCACCGCAAAATTCCTTTGTATATCGATTATTTATTTAGTATTTTTATTTTCTTGGCGAAGGTAAGGCTAAAATGCCTTCTCTTACACTTAACCAAATTTCAAACAAATGTCACATGTAGGAAGGCAGCAATAAAATGAATTGAAATGTAACTAGAAACAATAGCCAGCCAACCTTCGTCGTCTCAGTCCGGTTTTGTCAGCTATACAGAATGTCTCATAGGGCAAATATAAATTGGTGGAATATTGAATGTTTTAATAGTGATGTAGCGTGTTGGCGTAAGACAACAGCATTATGTTCACTTCCGTGTGTCATTAAAACAGAGAATGTTTAAATTGATGGCCGCGATGTGCTTTGCACATGCGTATGCGATGGTTCAAATTGCTTTGTACACGGTGTAACGTGGCCGACGAGAATGGAGCGGCATGTAGTAGTAATGTTGTTATTCAGAATAACATTTCATAACACTACAACACTATTAAAACATTCCATGTTTCACCAATTCCTATTTTCCCTATGAGACCGAACTTATGGGACATTCTGTATAAATGTAAACAATACGGGCGATTCTGGTACGTACGTCAAGGATAATACAGTCTCTATGCGTAGAGCAAAGAATGTCGCACAATGTTTATTTTATAGTTTTTTTTGTACGGAACTTTACTTGGTGACCATGTAATTTTATTTGTTGGAAGTATGGCGAGAAGTCAGTGAATATATGTTTCTGTTTTAGGAATCGGAATGGCATTGTTTTAGATACATCAGTCTGAAAAAAAAAAAAGTTTTTAGCCACTTCGAGGGGCTCCGAAGGTTGTTCCGAACTGGCGCGCAAGGAGCCTCTCACCTCTCACCTAGGCGATTCGGCTTCGATTCCCGGCGGGGTTGGCCTCGGATTTTTCGCAAGTGGAAAACGTAACGGACGTTGTCGTAGGCGGGTGGTTTTTTCTCAGGGTGCTCCGGTCTCCCTCGCCATTTTATTCCGTCGCTTCTCCATTGTAGGATCTCACTTCATGTCGATCTCTCATGGAACTGTGTATGCATGTGAGCCCCTTATTGTGTGATACCCTGCCCCTACAGTTCACCCCGTATTGGATATTTATTTAATTGCCGCGCTGTATTTTTATAAACATTGAATCTAGGGATGAGTCGGTTCCAAATTTGTACTGGTTTCGGTTCTCGATTCTCAGAACTTAGAAAAATAAAGGGGGGAGGGGTGTTAGACAGTTTTATTGTGTTTTAAGTTTTTGAGCCATATCATTTATTCAAATTGTATTATCAAAATTGTATCTTCGACAATGCATAGTTTATATTCTTGGTAAACCGCTTGACGTAAATAATAATATCTTTCATTAATTTATCATGCAGAATCATTGCAATAGAATTATAGGTTAAGTTTCACGAATCCTCTTGTAATGATTCTGCATGACTAATCAATGAAAATTGCATTATTATTTATGTCAAGCAGTTTACCAAGAATAGATCCTACGCTAGTCGAACAGAAAATTTTGTTAATACAATGGCTGGAAAACTGAAAATACAATAATTGTCTTAACACTCCTCCCTTAAATATTAAAAGTTTGCTGGCCGTGTACACCAACTGCCATACCAAAAAGAAATTGGTGTATACATCCGGGCGACGTTAATACATATGCCTACGTAATTTTACTGCGGACAATTTCGTTTTATATAGTTTAGTTTGTAAATAGAAATAACATGTTATTCCCTTTTTTTAGGTCTTTACGTACAACCTATTTATAGATTTAAGAAATCTTCGTTGGGATTTGGGTAGGTTGTCGGAGAGATTACGTTTCGGTTCTGAGGAACCGACTTTGTTATCTTGATCCTCGATTCCGGTTCTGGAGGCTAAGAACCGACGGAAACCTTGGCCTGACTTTCGGTTCTAACCTTTTACTGATTTGAAGCATAATTTGAAGTGTTTTTTTTTTAATTAATAAAGATGGGGTAATAAGTTTGCCAGTTCACGTGTAAATTATATCACCTGTGACTGCTGTATAACCGTGCATGCGTCAGGAAGGGACTTACTGTAAATTTGCGAAGCAGGACCTCTTCGTGAGAATGTGCGAACAGGGTCGTGACAACAAGAGGGGAAGAAGGACAACGGCGGGCGGCAAGTAATTGTTCACTCCTCTCCTCCTGTTCCCATATTTTCCTGTTTCCCCACATTTCCCCACATCGTACATAATTACATTTCACCCTACGTTTGCATTTCTAAATGTCGTCGGTTTATTTGTGCAGCAGAGGAAAATGTTGACAATCATACCCAAAGTATTTTTTTTTTGTAAACTGTCGCGTCCTACGTCCCTGATGACAAGGCTCTGGGCAGCATAATTCTTCATGATATATATAATTTATATTTTTATTTCTCAAAAATTTAGGGTCTGTAGAGTGCGAGGCTCGGGGAAAATGCGCCTTAAGCCACCCCCTCCCTTTTTTTCGTCACTAGACGCTGCCAAGTGTGGTGTGTCAACATATCCCTCTTCCTCCCATCATTCTGGCTGAACGACGTTGAAGTTGACCTCGGTACATCTGGAAGCTGTCCAGACTGCCGCCTTGTCAGAGGCTTAACCTCCTTTAACGAACGCTTATTATGCCCTCTTCCACTTCCGGCGTCTTTTCAGAGCTTTGCCAGACGAGTTGCTCGCCCCTAGCCGTCCTGCAAGGCTAACGTCACGTTCAGTTTCTCTTGTGAGGAAGGGTTGTTATATAATAGCATGTTGTAGTCGCCTTCGCTCCTACAGGCTTAAGACACATACAGCTGGCGCATGAACATTGTAGCAGCGTATTAGGAAAAATGTTTTTTTTTTTTTTAATAAGAACTACTAATGAACATGTGATCGATATCTTTATCTACGAAAAAGGAAACATTAAAACTATGCTTCTGTATTTTTGTGGTATCGGGGCATCTCAAAATTGTAGAAAACGATTTTTTTAAAAATGGAATAGAAAAATTAGGGTCACCGCTCAAAGTCCCATAGGAAAAACCCACCGATTTAAACACTGTATGCCGTTTTCGCGCCACGCGCATAAAGGCGATACTGTTGTTGACTCTCCAGCCAATCTAGCTCTTATCACGGCCCTGTTTCCGTACCTCAAACGCGGTATTTAGCGCCCGATGTATAGCACTCGTAAGCCTACTGAATACATCTTGCATAATAGTGTTGGAGCTTCTCGCCAGTACCAGGCCGTGTTCCGTTGTTCGCACCGATGCGATTACACGCAAAACCGCTAATGGTTCGCGTTAAAGTGGGCACTTTTGAAGATCGCTGTGTTTAAAATAAGAGGAATAAAGATATATTCCATTGTGGCGTCTGATGTTAAATTAAAAACGAGTACGGTTTCGAAGTTACAAAATTACGGACTTGGTGCAGTATGTCTCCCTAGATGGTCTGCATTTATGTGTGTGAGGCAGGAGCGGTAAGGTTGCAGTTGACCGACGTATGTAATGTATTATCGCCTCTTCAAGCAAGCCACTCTGATGGCGTGCGGTGCTTTACTATTATCCTTTTTCCTATGTGACCAAGCGGTGACCACATTATTTTATTTGTGGCTAGCATAGTTCAAAGTCTAACGCTTGTTTCTATAGTTGTGTTTTTTCTAATCCGGTTGTTATTTTTACAGTTACGGCAGTCTGGAAAACCCCTTTTTTGGTCATTTTGAGGTGCCAGAAAATTATTTTTTTATTAAATGTGCCGAATATTGTAAGCTATGGCGACATAGTTTGACGTGTGCGTTCTTTTCGTAGATATGCAAATATAATGCGTGTTAAATAGTTTCGTCAAAAACAGAATAATCGCAACTAGCTACAACGCATTTCAAGCGCAGGTTAGTCGGTTGGAGATTACGTAACGAGAAGTGCTTGCAGAGAGAGAGAGAGAGAGAGAGAGAGAGAGAGAGAGAGAGAGAGAGCAGTTATGTGCAGGTTGCAGAAGACACCTGACCTTGCACGGCATGAAAGTGCACGCTGACATTTAGTCGATGTAACGGGACACTGCAGGCCGCGGCCAACAATGATTCAGGAAGTACAAGATCGTTGTTATCGCGATTTGCTCACGAGGCTATTGTTGGCTCATGTTTAAAAGACCTGCCCACATGTACTGCACGTACTGTACATTGAGGCGTGCATCGGTCTTAGATAGTGGCGTGTCGTGTCCAGAATTTTTAAAATGTTCCACTAGGTCCTGTAAAGTCTTTTTGTGTTCTCTAACACTTTAAACTCCCAGAGTAAAACAAAGGATGATGTAAAGAAAAAATATTGTGAAACCTTTTCTTACACTTTAATAAAGGATGATAGAATATAGGAAAAGCCAACCAATATCTCTATTACTAGAGCTACTGACCAAATGGAAACCAAACGCCTGTAGAAGTCATAAGAAGTATATTTAAACAGAATTCATATGATAGGAAAAATAATGACTTCTACAGACAAGCCAGGCAATTAGATAAATAAATAAGCAGGAATTATGATAGTGTATGAATTTTCAAAATGATGTTTTTCTACCGTGACCAAGGTGTTTAACTCGGGTACGAACCTGACCATCAATTAACTCACAAACCCGGGTTCTACTTGGTTTTCTGTGTTCTAGATATTTCCATTTTTCTGTTTGTTCCCGGAACAACTTATAAACTTCTTAAACT
>PNEQ01033727.1:0-16048 GCA_003012365.1 Medauroidea extradentata | reverse complement strand
CGGCAGACGGCCGGGAGGAGGGGAAAGGAGGGGAGGAGGCACGAAGGCGGCCGACCACGGCCGAGCGTAACCGAAGCACATTCTTGACGTCGGGAACGGAGAGGGGGGGGAAAACGTCTCGAGTTCATTAGGACAACACACGGCGGCTCACAGATTCAAATTCACCAATCTTCTGGGAGAAAGCAGAGTCAATGTTTATACATTCACAGCTTGTTATGTATGAGGACTGGGCGGAAAGGCCAGTACAGTACTCCACTTGTAAATAAATTTTTATATTGGTATTTTATTTTAAATATTATTGTTATTGCTGTGCAGTACAGACATACGTACCTTATCAAGATTAACCTCAATATGCACAGATTTATATTGCTTACTATTTACTTCTCAGCATGTGTTGTAATATTCCACTCCTCAATGACTGAAGATCTCAAAGCAAAACGACAGTTATACTAACTCTTTCACACTTTGGGTGGTTATTGATGACACTTGATAATTCACTTAAAATAGGTTTACCAAAAGAAAGACGATATTTTGTTAAATTTTTGCCAACGTTTATGACGAATCCAAGTAGCACAACAGCCACACTCCTTATGTCACATCTTATACAGAAGTTTATGGCCCAAAAATACCATCATTAAGTTGAGCAAACAGAAGCATAACAAACATTTATGGCTAAGAAAATTGTGAAGGTGAGAGGCACCATTGCCCCCCAATGTTCTCATAGCCTCCTGACACCAGCAGATACAATTTCAAAAAGAAATAATTTAAAGTTTATACACAAAAAATTTAGAAATATAGGTTGAAAGAAAAGTTGAGCCAATGGCTAAATGTCCATACTCACTTTGTGTAGTTTGTCATGCGAGTTCACACGGTAACCTTGCCTCAACCAAGCTTTGGTGTGAACTTGTGGGAACAGGCAAAATACCTGACACTTTTTCCAATTGGCCGGCAGGGCCACACCACCTCTCTCGTCCAGTCAGGACATTGTGCAGCCTGGCATCGACCATCATTACACAAGAACGAAAAACTATGACTTGCAATTTTAACACAACCCTCCCGTAACCTTTTAGAACATTCCCAGTCTTCTAGGAACACTGCATCTAATTTGAAAAAAAGTACTCAAACCCCTAAAAATCAAAATATAACCTAAAATTATAGATCATGATGTAAATACTTCTGAAAAACTATTTGGGAAAGGATATTTCCTATTGGAAATAAATAAAAATAGGTAAATAAGCACAATGTACAGTGTATTCTGCTCGTATGATATAGTGCTTAGGTTAAAACATATGTAAATAGTTTTTTGTTTATTTACGTAAGACCATTAATACAGTTCAGAGGAGTATGCTGCTTAACATGTTTTTATTTCATTAAGAAACTGGTGCAGGTTATGTACTTGTTAAGTTTTAACATCAACAAATGAAAAGGTCCTCCATTTACAGTTTATTTGGGAAATAAAGTTAAAATTCAAAAACTTAAATTTCAGATGTTAAATATCTGTCCAGTACCTGTGCACGTATATATTGTTTTGAAAGTTTAGCGTATTGAACTTAATTAAATATTGAAAATTTTGCAGTAGTAGACTATTTATTTAATTTTTGAAATTATGATGTACTGTTTTTTTTATCGTGCTACTTATGGTGTAAAATGAAATAATAATGCGGTTGTCTGTGCATAGTCAGTGATGTGGCAACCAATTGGTAGGCAAGGCAAAGTTATCAAGTTTAGTGAGTTGTTGGTTGTTCTTGACAATGTGGACTGCTAGCAGGAGTGGTGCTGGAGGCTTGGTTGGGTTTTCAGTGTTGGCAGTGGTGTTTTCAGTGTTTGCAGTAGCATCAGATATGTTGTTATGGTACATTTTTTGGGAATAATTTTATGCTACTACAGGTGTTGGGAGAGCAATGAGATCATAAGTTGATACTTATTTAAAAATAGTTAAACCTATTCTCCTCCACGACCCTTCCTTCTTCCATAATAGTTGTGCAGCTATACACAGAGATGTGTAGTGAATGTCACTCTTCTCATCAAAAATTTTCTCCCTTTTGAATAGAGTTTTCAAGCATCCAGTTACATAACCTATGTTGTTAGCAAGAGTTCAGATATAACCAGGTGATTGAGCAAATCTACACGTGACTGAGCGAATCTGAATTCACCGACCACGTCATATAGCCTAGAAGTAAAGTACTATTGAATGATATGGCAATAACTATAATCATGTTAATGCTCCAAATAAATTAAAGACCTACTGTGCTATGATAAAGGGGTAATATGCATACCAGCAAACTTTGTGTCTATTTATAAGAGTAAAATATGACATTTGGGATGGCATTGCATACTCTCATGGCAGAGTGAGGCTTGGAGAGCATCCAATCACACAGGGAATATCTGTAGTTACTAACATGTACCCAGTACGTTGTACTCAATGATCAGTGGCAGAACGTGAGCTGGCTGCTGAACATCATCACCCAACTACTTACTGCTTGGAATACACAGTATATGCACATAAGCCTATGTGCATGCCTGCAACGAACAAGCGGAGAGAAGGTATTTGCTAGCCACCACAGCACATTTTGAGACAGCCAGTTCAAATCAGTGGTATGACTTGGTCACTACTGCGATTGTGTTGACCTTGTGAATCTTGTTCTGAGATAACGGATCACTGGACCAATAGTGCTTCTGGCTGTAGGTGCCAGAGATATGGAAGAGTAAACTCAAACAATACAGAATGTTAAAGGAGAAAAACTAGGGGAGTTAATTTTGTTTTCTTATTTTGCAGATGAAAGTCTGGACTTCTGATTTTTTTGATAGGAGGATGCGTTCTTAAATATGTTGTTACGCTACCTGTGCTACACTATGGTAGACATTGTAGATAGCACTATAGACTATTTAAATTTACTATCCTGTGCTCTAGGTTATATGTAACACTTCAAAATAATCTTGATGTTGTGAGTCCGAAGAAAAGATTAAACAAAAAAGTTCAGACCACTGATAATACCAGCGCAATCTAAATGGGCATGGTCTCGTTTCTTATACTGGAGTTGTCACTGCAACTTGCCTCGACAACATCTGGGCATTAACTGGTGGGACAAGGGCTTGCCCTCGACTTTTACACAGGCCAACAAAGTCACACCAGTTTGTCTCGTCCAATCAGAACATTCTATGACCTAGCGACGGCCATGCTCACAAAGCAAAAAATAAAAAAATGTTTCTCCGACCATGGGAACGGACGTTATAACAAAATTTAGCCCAGTGATTCTAAACCCTTCTAGAACAATATAGGAGCTTCTAAAACTATGACTTGTAACAATAAATGTGAGCAAACCGTAAAAAGCCAAACTACTAATCCCAGTTTAAATAACTCTGTAAGACAGTTTGGAAAAAAAATTAAAACATTATTACCAACAAAAATAAATAAAATAACTAAACAATCACAATGTTGCAAATAAAATACTGACTTCAGTTATAAACTTAACATGTATACAATACTGGCATTATTTCACGTCAGTTTCCAAACATTGATTGGGCTGTTCTGTGTCAGTATGAGACTTTTCGGTAGCATGCTTTCAAGGTTCAATCTTGTTTCAGACTAGGGACACATTGCAAGTTAACAGAAAAATGGTGAGGCTTATGAAGAAAACTTCAACGATGTACAATTGATATAATGTTTATATTTTTGCTGTCTGGAAGTTTGGATTGTCAACAGTAATTTTGTTTATGGGATTTCTGTTAAATTGCCAAAATGAAAAATGTGCTGTATCGTTGTGGTAGTTTCCTATCAGTTTGAGAAGGGCTAGTTAGCTTCTAAAACAAAAAAAAGTTTTCATAGTGAACATGTGACTGTGAAGCTTCATGTCATCATACTTTGTACTTTTGTTCTGTGTGACACCATGACTATCTTAAACATTAGATGAAAAACTGCTGTAATATTAAACGTTACCAATTTTTATTTTTGGTTTTGGTTCTTGGTTCTTCATTGAAAAATTTTTCCCTTTCCCCTCCTCCCTTTCTAACTGTTTCAAAGAACTTGTTAAAAGCTCTTAAATATTATAGTATTGCAGTTGTAGCAAATTATAACAAATAGGTGCAATGTATGAAAATTAATTCTATTTAAATGTGTACAATTGTTTAATGTATTGACTATTTTTATTGAATGATGGTATATCATGTCACAATATCTACCAGAGTAGCCCACATTCACAGTTGTGGAGTGGTAAGGATATTATGTTAATTATGTTAATGGTTTTGTAACCAATTTTGTGTATAGTGCATGCTGTGATGTTAGTGATATCCATAAGTAAGAAATTTTCTTCTGAAACTTTGATATTGTCTTATTGTAAATTTCAATATCATTAGCTATAAAAGAGTTATTTGAAATAGTAAAATTGTTTAGTTGCTGTTATAAAATAAATTTAGAATTTTGTATAGTAAAACAAATTGTGTATTATTAAACAACCTGTCATTTAAATAATGTGATCAACTGATACGGAAGGTTCTTCGGCGAGTTCAAAGCAAGATGAAAAGATTGTTACGATGTGAACTTCCCTCACTTCTAGTATACAAGGAAGAAACTTCTGTCAACCTGTCAAGTCATTGCTATTAAAACTCTTATATTGGGCCTCTTGGCAGCAGGCTCAAGCATAATTGTGCTTGGGTCTCCCTGTAAGCATTGAATGATTCCTGGCACTTTACTTCGCTTATACAGCTCGTTAGGGGTGAAATTCTAGCGCCATCAGCACTATCAATCCTGTGGGTGGTTGTCTGTAATTCTGGCTGCCTCACAGCTTTTTAAATGTCACGAAGGAGTTACTGCATCGTCTGCATGGCCACATAAGCTACTGATAAGTGCTCTACTGGGCAGACCACTCCATCTCTCGCTCCTCTCGTGCCAAGACACTAGTGCTGAGGAAAGCCATACATCAAAAGTACACTTTTCATCCATAAGGGCCTTGCATGTAGAGCGACCCTCCCTGCTGAAGATGGGCAGTTTTGAGATGCCCTCTGCTGGCCCATTTCCCACTCATGGGTGATCCCCATTATACCCTGTCCACTCAAGGATTATCCACAACATTGTATCTTGAAACCCCCTTGAACTAATGAATAAGTAGTCATTGAAATTAACCTTTCTTGACTGATAATAGTATAACAAGCAAAGTTCATCTCAAGAACTTATAACAAACAAAATGACAAATGTCTTGTCAGGCTAAGATATGAACTTGGTAACATACAGCTTTAAATGACCCTTTTATGCCTTCAGGCAGTCAAACATAGAAACACAATAATGACACTCGTAATATCATGAATATAATATACATGGACAACCTTAGGTTAAGGGTACGGATTCTGCTGGCGTAGGCTAAATGCTCACATCATATTTGCAGCTCGAGTTCCCGCTGCGACCTGCCTCAGTGAAGTCTTGACTTGATCTAGTGGCAACAGCCATTCACACAAAACAAAGCAAAAATATGTAGTTCCCAATCGCAGGAATAAAAATTATTGTATAACTTATGAGTTAGCTTAGTACTCATACGACCTTCTTAAACTATCGCGGAAGCTCCAAGGTGCACTATCTCAAACAATTTAAACAAGCCCTAAAAAAGCAAAAAGATAACTCATAACTAATGATACTCTTTTAAATAACTCGGTAAAACAATTTAGAAAAAAATTTAGACATTACCGCCGAAAAAAAAAAAATATACGGTATAAAAGCAAAATAATTGCAATGTCGCAAGCTATGTGTTGTCCCTAGGGCTTGCCATTTTCCACCACTAGCATCACTCAGAAACCAGCCAGTGAAACGTTAAAGAACAGGACATTTTCACAATATCTATAATCTATGGTAATTAACAACTGTTTAAAAATGTATATTTACTGTTGCTCTCATACTGGTTGAGCTTTCAACAACGCTGATTGAGCTCTGCAGCACATTTACGTAAGCATATCTCATGTCATTATTTCAGCTATCTTTCCACGCTTTCTAGCACTATTGTACAGTAAACTGTCAAAACTGTATACTGTTGAATATTTTAAGACTTTGGTAACATAATCATGGCACTTACACTGAAAATTAAAGTAATTTTTTGACTACATAATTTTGCTCAGGGCATGCAGCCCTGTAGTGCATGATCTGCATGCCCAGCAATGCAATACTTTTTTCACAAGATGAGTGGCTGGGTAGCTGTTCAAGGTCAAACTTGCTGTGCAGTTTATCTCCCTAGCCTATCACAGATCTACGTATGGAAAACTTTCTCATAACCATGAACATTTCTGAACTTGCCTGACCAAATAGATGCCTAAACAAAATCAAACAAAATAAAAACGACTGATTCAGCTAATTAGCCATATACATGAATTTTATGACTCTTTTAAGTATTACAGTGAACCCTCGATAACTCGGACTAAAAGGGGGGAGAAGCTGTCCGAGTTAGGATTTGTCCGTGTTATCGAGAGTCGTCCGGGGAGGAGGGGTAATCAGTCATTAATCACAAGAAACGTGAGGAAACCAGTACGCTGTCATTTCTACAAGCAAAAGAGACGGCAATATATACTGCTTTGTATGTATCAATTTACAGGAGGGGGTAGCGGGGAAATTATCACTGCAAAGTGGAGAACTATAAAAAAAAGAATGTCAAACAACCTGAGCCCGCAGATTCTTTTTTATTTATTTTTTATGCTACTTCTGGCTGATCTTTTTTTATCTGCTAGAAGCTGGCACCAAGGCACCCTTCGACCACATAAAAGTTCCCACCCCCTTCTCTCGTCTAGCCGACGACAGTCTGTGCGTGTGTGTGTGTGTGAGTGAGATAAGCTAGGGTGGTAGATCGCGAGCGGAAGTAGTCAAGGTCAACCGGTACAGTCTCAACTGTAATAAAAACACCGCACATGACCACACGCAACTCACGAGATTTTACGTGAAAAATTGCTCTACATCAGCATGTCACTGTATCTGCAGACAGCTGCTAGTTTCCTACGAAAAATAGTTTTTTTTTTTTTTTCCAGGACCTCTTTGCTAGAATACGAGGCCAGGAGCAACGTAAATCTCAGTCTACCTTTCCTCTTTTTTTTGTTTAGTTGAAGTCTACGGCCGTGGTTGAAGTGATAATGTGCGCTTGTAGGCCTCCCTTCATGCTATATCTTACCTTCGCTGCGTCGTCATAGATCAGTGACGTCTTTACACACACTTTACACTTAAAATAAATTTCACAGATTCCATCAACATTAACGGGAACTCAATAAAAGCCCATTTATTTTAACTATTTAACTTTTTCAAAAGCGAGGCCCTCTAGAATGTGCGGGCCCGGGGCAAAAGCCCCTTTCTGCCTCACTTTTTTTATAATTTATTAAGCCCTGTTTTTTTTTTATATCGCGCCAGCCTCTAGCGTAGCGAGTTAGGCGCCAGTTTAGGGTGCAAGAGGCCCTGGGTTCGAATCCTTGCTTGGGCATGGATGTTGTGTTGTTCTTTCATCTCACTTCACCCTCATCAGCTTGTAAGACGTCATTTAAGGACCGTAAAACCCTCTCACCACCTTGCCTACATTGCAATGCAAACCAATGGCTTTTAATTTTTTTTATTAATGTCTGGAACAAATTGTTTTGCAATCTTGAATTTATCGCACAAACCAGAACAAAATAAATTTCCCTTTAGGTGCCATTATGACCTGCAGTTACCGTCCAATTCACCAGCATCATACTGAAATGTTTATTTATGACGCACGTACGTGTCTGGTTCGCGCGGTGAAGAGGGAGGAAAGATAAAGGAAGGTCTGCCTGCTGAGTTGCATCTCCCCTCGCGCGCTTGCTGAGTCGCATCTCTCTACTCGCACGCCTCGCTAGCAACATTCAACCACACGGAACTTGCCAGATATTTTACGGTGGGATTATTAAAGGCTACGTAGCGATGAGCAACTGCTTTTAAAGCTTAATACTGTTTTTAAATAAAATGTGATGAATTTAAATGAGGCAGACACAATTTTCTTATGATTTTTGACCAAAAAATAATTTGATTAAAATTAATTTTCTTTTTTGAAATTCTGTCCAAGTTATCCGAAGTCCGGGACATCGAGGTCCGAGTTATCGAGGGTTCACTGTACATTTATATTTCTTACTGTACCTGTTTCTGCAAGACACTAGTTTTCTTTAATAAAATACAAATGTACTGTGTTTGTAAATTTGAATGTCTAAATGCACAAACAATTGTCTGTAAAATAAATGCCCAAGTATTTAAATAAAGAAAATGGTTAAGGAAACCATATGTACCTTTTTTGCACTGCTACAACATGACGTAAAGTCCCATATATATTTTCCTAAAGCACAGTATTTTATATATTTTCCAAGGAAACTACGCATTTACACAAGTTTAGGACCTTAGGCTACTAACGTTCATATGGTGAGATGAATATAATTTCATTTTAAAACTTTTTCGTAAATGACATTGTCCAGAAACACAAACCATCCATTAATCAAGAAAATATTTTGACCTAATGTGGTTTATGTTAGTGGTGTTCAAATACACAGTGTAAACTTACATAGTGTTTTTTGTACTTGACAACCTGGACTATCAATAGTGACAATGAGCTATTGTTATCCTAAAACTTCTATGCCAAAAAATTGTCTACTATATTGCAACTGTTTTAAGATACATGCTGCTCCACTGTGTCTCCAGTACAATTTAAACTATTTCAACTAAACTGAATTATTATGTATAAGGACGATTTATGCATAGCAAGTACATTTACACCTGAAGCTGCTATTTTGTAATAGACTGCTACACGAAATTAGGTTTTTATTCAGTAACTAGAATAGTACTGCAGTATTTTTTACTATTTTTAACTTACTGTTGATGTAATGTTTCTTGTATAAATTCTTGTAAGTTTTTGTACTTCAACACAAAAGAAAGTAGGCTTCTTATCCTCTTTTTTTGAATGACAACCATTCACTATGTTATTTTTTGGAAAGATGATGAAAATTAATTTCGTTTGCTACAAAGAGATTACACTAGGTGTGTGGTGGACATAAATTGTGTAGTAAATTTAGAGGTTAACACCCGAGAAAACTAATACACGCATCACTGTTAAGTTGTAATGTGTGTTACTGTACACGTCCACTTGTGTAATGGTGCAGCAGTTACTGAGGAGAGTGTACCTCAGTTCCAGGGGGACAATGTGTGGATGAGAGTGGCAACAAGCCTTTGATGTACAACCCCGAGATGATGGCTGTCAACCCCATGATGTACCCCGACCCAGCTCAGAGACAACAACGGTCACAGCAGACCTCAACCAAAGAGAAGCTCTTCCCTTGCTCGCAGTGCCTGAAGAGTTTTTCCAGGAAAGATAAGCTGCAGATACACACTCGTATTCACACTGGGGAGAAGCCATACTCCTGCGTTACATGTGGCAAGAGCTTCTCACGCAATGACAAGTTGCAGCTGCATACGCGCATACACACTGGCATACGACCATACATCTGTACTGTGTGTACCAAGACATTCGCACGCAAAGAGAAACTCCAGATTCACATGCGTATACACACGGGAGAGCGTCCGTACAAGTGTTCGGTGTGTGCCAAAAGTTTTGCGTCTAATGAGAAACTGCATATTCACTCGAGGATCCACACTGGTGTACGACCTTACTCTTGTACAGTTTGTCCCAAAACGTTTTCACGTAGCGAGAAACTTACCATCCACATGCGCTCACATACTGGGGTGCGGCCCTACTCGTGCTCGATTTGTCGCAAAACGTTTTCACACAGTGAGAAACTCACCATCCACATGCGCACACACACTGGGGTTCGACCTTACTCTTGCACAGTTTGCTCTAAAACATTTTTCCGCAGTGAGAAGCTTGCTATCCACATGCGCACACACACTGGCGTGCGACCATATGCATGCAAGGTGTGTCCGAAGGCCTTCACTCAGAATGAGAAGTTGAAAGTGCATATGCGAGTGCACACCGGCATAAAGCCATACTTGTGCACTATTTGTCCAAAAACATTTGCACGCAATGAACGACTGAAGATTCACATGCGAGCTCATACTGGTGATCGTCCGTACTGCTGTACTCTCTGTTCCAAGAGTTTTGCTCGGAATGAGAAACTACAAAGTCACATTCGCACACACAATAACCCACGCCCCTCGTATCAGTGTCCTATCTGTCCAAAACACTATGTGAGTAATGCAAAACTACAAAAGCATATAGTGACGCATGGAGTGAACGTAAATGTTCTGGCTCAAATGCCTCCCTCCCGACCTCCACAACCGCCGTCGCCAACACCTCCAGTGACATCACGTGACGTCTGTGTGAAAAGTTTTGGAATGCCTATTGTCAGTCAGCAGGCTCATCTTCATCAACATAAGTGATGACCAAGTATGTAGTTGAATGATGTAATGTGATTTATCATTATGAATTTTGTTGTTTTATGTTTGATACAATGAAATGATTGCTTAAGTGTGCTTCAATTTTGCAAGAAATGTTTATCAAGCTAGAAGAAAACTTAGTACCTTACTTGTGGTCAAAAGCTATACATAAATTACGAATTTTGGTGTGATCAGTGAAAGCAGCAGTTGTTAGGTTTTTTGTGTATGACATGCAACTGTATTTCGTAAATTAAGACTCCTAATGTATTCAGTGAAAAAGCAATTGTCGTATATTTTGTGACATTTTATTTTATGTTTATTGTTTTTTTATGTAGGTGAAGCTAAACATATTTTGTTAGTTGAATTTTTTGCAGCTGTAAATAGTATATACTTCTAGTACAATTAATTATTTTGTATATTGTTGCTGTAAAATGGGGTTTTGTCACATTTTAGACTGGAAAGATAATGAGATGCTTACATATTGTTCCTCTTTCTTTGAAATGGAAGTGATGATTCAGTTTTAAATTTTAAACATCTCTGAAGAGTAAGATTTATCAGTGTAGGTATCTGTAACTGCATATTGATACTTAATGTACTATTATTTTCACAGCTTGATTAAATATGGCAGTTTATAAATATGTGTATATTGAATAAAGGAAATGTATAAATGATAACCTAGTTTTCTGTGTGTATATATTTTTACAGTTGTGTAGTGTACAGCTGTAGAAAGAACAATTAAACAAATTCCCTCAAAATGAGTATTGCTGTTGAAGTAGTTTTTAATACTTACTATGAAATTCAATTTTTTAGGCTATTTCATTTATATATTCATTCTCTTGGCATGTGTTTAAATGAATTGTATGGTACGATTTAGTGTAAGAGAGAGAAAATTTAACTCTCCGTCGTAGTCATTGTTATCATCTTTGGTTTAGGATATTGGCTTACGTATATAGTTTAACCATGCAGGCATAATTTACTGACACTAGAGAAAGTTATTTTGGAAGCCCCTTGCCAGAGCTGATGAAAGTAGTTTGTTTGTGGAAGGTGTTTCTCCACAATGTGACTGATGAAGACAGCAACTTGTTCGAAACATGTTTTAAATGTCTTCCACCTGTGGTACTAACCAAACGGAGCACGTCTCAAAATATTGTGATATTATTATTAACAAACAATTTATCTAAACAGATGTATTTTAAATAAAATTATACCCTGGAAGAGAATTAACTTTTTGGTACACAATTAAGCCAAAAGATTGTACATGTATAATTTTTAGCATGTCCAAAGTATATTTGCTTCAGTCTTCCCTGGAAAATGTGTTAGTGTCTCATAAAAGACTGTTGTAAGGACAATGTCAGAATATTGTGACAGTAACCAGATATGCATGTGGTAGCTGAACAAAGTGAAAATATACTATTATTTTGTGTGAAGGAAAGAGGTGCTAATTGATGTTTATGGAACCA
Source organism: Medauroidea extradentata (assembly GCA_003012365.1). Lineage (NCBI taxonomy): Eukaryota > Metazoa > Arthropoda > Insecta > Phasmatodea > Phasmatidae > Medauroidea > Medauroidea extradentata. The sequence goes on along the minus strand of PNEQ01033727.1, from coordinate 4,240 downwards.
CAGGAGGATAGAAAAAATTTAATTTAGCATCAACATCATTCAAAAAATTAACTTCTTTCTTTAAAAAAATTGAGAAAGTTTACCATATTATGAAGCTACAGCAAGTTAAAACTGAGTCCGTACCTATTATTATTCCTAGTTCTCAAAATTGCCATGCAAAGTTCAGACTGTGTTATCCAACTATTGTGCTTCTTTCGAACCAAAATTATCTAAATGTTGTTACAAATGTCAATACATTAACATTTATATTGGTTAATGTCATTGGCTATTTAAATATCCTCAAGCAGCAATTATACTAACATTTTGTTCCTGTGAATCAATCCTATTTCTATATTTAATTTTGTTGGCAACCTTGAATATAGCTGTTTCCACGGAAACATTTGTGTTTTCTTCTGCCACAGGGGATTTCTGCACAACACACTCACATGCACACGTGCTCGTACACACATACATATGGAGCTGACTGTGAAACAACTGGACAGTAGGTACATAAATAAAAAATATTTTACCATGGACGAAAAATTCTTTAAAAATTACCTTTAAAACTGTTGAAAATTAAAAATTGTGTAAGGCTGTATATTTACTTTTTTATTGGTTATCCATCAGAATATTTTTCAATTCTGCATGGCTATGCTGTTCCAAGAGATTTATTTTGGCCTTTGTTTTCAAGGCCTTGCAGCATTCATTCTTGTGCATTTATTTGTAGTGGTTGTTCATTATTAACTTCTAAATATCGTTTCCACCAAGTTATGTATCATTTACGTACTACTAGATAGTTACAGCTCGTAAAGTTCTTAACTACCTCAAAATTGTGTGTTATGTACTTTATAGTTTCTTAACCAAACAGAAATGTTTTTATGGTATTGTTACATTTATAATGATTCGTAAGAGACGGTGGTATTAGGTTTAGTTGAAATTAAACTACAGGATGAGTAGAATAGAATACCCCAACTTTGAAGGTCTGTATAATCACAACAAAAGAACTTACACTGTTGTGTGACCACTCAAAATAATCGTAGAACAATGAAGTTTTTGTACCATACCTTTATAAAAGTTCAGTGTGACCACCTTGAGCAGCACAAATCACATGGATGCGATACTCTATCTTGTTCCACTTGTGCCAGCATGTCCGGTGTAGTGGTGTGGATGGCGTCCGTTATTCTTGTTTTGAGTTTAGCAATGTTAGCCAGCAATGGTGGAAAAGACACAAGATCCTTTATGTACACCCACAGGAAAAAATCACACGGAGTGAGTTCTGGGCTCTTTGGGGGCCAGTGAAGAATTGGCCGGTCACCATCTGCTCTGCAACCAATACAGCGTTGTGGCAACGTCTCATTCAGGTAGTCGCAAACAGCTAGGTGCCAATGTGGTGGTGCACCATCCTGCTGGGAAATGAAGTACCCCGCCGTCTCTTTCTAACTGGGGAAATAACCACTCGATAAGCATGTCCAAGTAAGAAATCCCAGTAACAGTGGACTCTTGAAAGAAGAAGGGGTCGAAAACTGTGTCTCAATACAGTGCAAAACATGTTCGCTTTGGGTGACGCGCGCTCGTGTTCTGTGGTTTCATGCGGATTCTTCTGGCCCTATATACTCACGTTATGCCGTTGATCTTACAGTTGACGTAGAATGTCGCTTCATTACTAAACATCAGCTTTGAGATCAAGACATCGCCAACCTCATCACGGACAAGAACGTCCTCGTAGAAATCACATCTTAGTTTTTGAAATCACGTCTTAGGTCTTTCTCCTTTTCAGTAAAAGCCTGCACAAGCTGTCACCTGTATGGTTTGTACAGCAATCGCTTCTGCAACACTCCCAACACAGTGGATTGAGGCAGTCTCATTTCCTGGCTGGCTCATCGAGTTGATTTTCGTGGACTGCGTGTGAACGCTTGCTGAATCCGTTGCGCATTGTCATTTGACATGCAGCTGCTCGGAACTTTTGCATTTGCACAGGCAACCTTTGTCACGAAAGTGACGAAACCACCGTAGGATACTCACCTATCAGGTGGACGGCTTCCGTATTTGCAACGGAATTCACATTGAACAGTCATCACCAATTCACGTTTTGCCTTCTGTTGTTCCGTCGGCATTGTGTTGCAGACTAACACTTCACACGCTCGTAGTGCAATGAAGGTAGCTCTCAGTGCCCTCTAGTGGCGCAAAAATGAATCCTTAGGCCGTACCCTACCCCCTCAGACCAAGACTTCTGGATGACATCCACACCATTACACCAGACATGCTGGTATGAGTGTGGAAAGAGTTAGAGTATCGCGTCAGTGTGGGTCGTGCTGCTCGTGGCTGTCAAATTGAACATTCATAAAGGTATGTTACAAAAACTTCATTGTTCCGTGGTTATTTTGAGTGGTCGTTCAACATTGTAAGTTATTTGTTTGTGATTATACAGACCTTCAAAGTTGGGGTATTCTTCTTTACTCAACTATTGTATTGCCAATTTTCTTTGTTTATTGTTATTTAAGACCACTCATTACACTAACATATATATTGTCTCTTTATATGGACATGTATCTGTTTACATAATTTAATGAGTCTGTCTGTAAGAATTCCTGTACACCACTATTACATACAGTATTACTGCTTACATTTTTTTTCTTCCTTCAGTCCAACCAATGTCCTGCACTTCATCCACTGGTCTACTGAACCCTTGACACTCAGTTTACTGCAGACCTCCCACAAAATGTTCTCAATCAGGCTACAGTTGAGGTACAGGGATACAGTTTTCCCCCCTAAATTTGTGTTACTGAAAAGTAGCTAAAATATGAGATAAGAACATGTTCTATTTTTTTTATTAATTTTAGTGATTTACACGTTTGTACCCGTACTCTGTCAAAATTAAATAAAATCCTTCTGACTATGATGGAAACTTAAACCCATCATGGGAGGGGGGGGAATAACTTATATTCCAACCATCTTCTGCATACAGGGAGTTTTATCATTGTACACGCGTACGCAGTGTTTAATAGAGAATGAAATGAACTCTAGGCCCTCTGCTCCACATAACGTTGAAAGTATTTGTGATAGCAAATACAATAAACAAAATATTCATTCTGAAGATGCAAAAAGCTTGTACGACAATACATCTCGATAAAATTGCAGAATGTAACTCTAGTTTAAATTATTTGGTCATACTTGCTTTTCTTAAGATATTTCCCTACAAATCATTCTGAAGCAAACAACACCTCAATCTCTCAACTGATTAGAAAGATATAATTCGCTAATCAAAATGTTACATCTTTTAGTCCCTTTAGGGGTCGGATTTCGAAAAATCTTAATTACATATCATAGACAAACATTTGTAGTATCCAATTTAACTGCAAATTAATATGATAACACGTATTCACAAATAAATTGATGATTCATTGAGTAAATATAATTAACCTAGAGAGTTGGAATTAAGAAATATCCTGAAATATGTTTTACAGCCATAATTTACGTAATCATCATGAAGTGAAAAGCAGCTTTATATCTCTAATGACTGAGCAAAGCGACGCAGTCGTAACATGTTGGACTCACATTCAGGAGGACCTGGGTATAGAACATTTTTTCACCTCTGCAGGTGTCGGATATAAAATAAATCATGATATTACTTTCCAGGCATTCAAGTAGCATCTTTCTTAAGCGAAAATGATGTATCAATATCTAAAAGTTTGATGGTGTTAATGACGATATATATTGTTTATTCCTTTTGGGGTCAAATTTCGGCATAATCGTGATATATAGTATTTTGGGTATTTTTGTTAGCAGCACAATCCTGAAGGCAAAATCTCTTCTGTATCTGAAATGGTTCAATAGATATGGAGGAATAATAAAAAAAAATTTCACGTCTTTCCGCCCTGTAAAGTTTCAAAACTTCTTGAAATCCCATCTTAGACATTTGTATAAGTATTTAAGTGATGTAAAAATCAGAAAAGTAGCCCATTTGGTTCCAGCTACATAAACAATTCATGTAAACCACAAGTTCTCCCTTTTCATCTCATGGGAGTCAAATTTCGAAAAATCCTGAAACAATTTTTAGGATACTTTTTTTTTAGTCATAATTTTGAAGCAAAAACCAACTACATATCTTGAAGAGTTTTCTAGATATAGAGGAATAATCGAAAACAATTTCAAGCCTCTTCTCCTTAAAATTTAAACGGAGATTTAGGTTTGGTAACCAGGTATAAATATCAATGGAGTATTTTTTAAATTCACAAATAATATTTTCGGTCAGTATAGATTA
>PNEQ01033720.1:0-21794 GCA_003012365.1 Medauroidea extradentata | reverse complement strand
AGTTTAACGTAACATTTCAAGTCTGTTCATACAACATCATGGGAATCCATGCCATCGCACACAACTACCAGGTAACCTCCATTAAACTATAGTTCTGCACTAGGCGAAAGTATGTCCATGGAAATTTCCACTCGGGAAAAATACTGCGTCGTAACCAGAAACGTTAACTGCCGCTGATGTCAAGTTGACACCGTCACAAAATCATGACACATTGTTTATGTATATATAAAGTAATGCTATGCGAGATTTTTATTCTTGCCTTATAAACATCACCACAGTTTGTTTAGTAATGAAGACATATATCCACGTTTTGAAAACCATGCTCGACATTTTCACTGTTCACGTCCAGCATCACATAACCTAATCCGCAAGCGACATAAATATAAACCGACGCGAGGACGGAAGAAAATAGAACACGGAACTTTGGTTCGGAACACGCGGCCGTGATTCGTATGAATGGGAACGGAAAATGGACGAACAAAAAAAAAACATTTGCAGTAACCACAACATTGACACGTTAAGGGCGTGGTCTACCGCAATTTTCATCACCATTTGTTTTATTTTTTATTTGTACCAGATATTTTTTTTCTTATTTAAGACACAAAATGTGACTAAATTTTGCTCTTGTGAAATTTTTTTATCTCTCATAGTTTTCACGTAATGGCTTGTTAAGGTCATATTTTTGCATGTTTCCGTTTTAACGACTACACTAAAACCAACTGATACACCAAACTCAAAAAAATCACAGTGGATAAAGACATTGCAGGCTACAATGACATGCTCATGAAATTGTAGAATAAAAATTATTTGAATTTTAAAAAATTGCTGAAACTAAAAATAAAAATAAAAAGAGTTCAATAATTTTTTTAAAAATACAAATAATGTTTATTCTTTAATTTTATGAGCATGTCATTGTAGCCTGCAATGTCTTTATTCACTGTGATTTTTTTGAATTTGGTATATCAGTTGGTTTTAGTGTAATCGTTAAAACGGAAACATGTAAAATATGACTTTAACAAGCCATTACGCGAAAACTATGAGAGATAAAAAAATTTTAATAAGAGCCAAATTTAGTCACATTTTATGTCTAAAACAAGAAAAAAAAATATCTGGTACAAATACAAAATAAAATAATGATGATGAAAATTGCGGTAGACTGCGCCCTTAAAGTCAAAAAATACTTCGAAAAAATAAAACATTTTATTTGATTGTGATATTTCCGACTTATTTTTAGTGTGGTAACTATTACCGAACTAAACTTTTCATATTTTCAGTGTATCGTACATCTCTAAATACTGGCAAGTGTACCAAGAAACTCGTACGTTTAACAGTGCATCAGTTGTTAAATAACTCGTGAACCAACTGTACGGACGTGTCATCCACTAACTATAATTATTGTAATAAACATATAGTGTCGTAGATTGTGTTTGCAACGTCTGTATATTTTAGATATTTGTTAATAAAACTCTCTCATTAAGTGATGGAGTGGTAAATTTATATGTACACGACAGATAACAAAGATCTATTTTTTATGCAAGAGCACAGTGCACGGCGGTCGGCAGCCAATGAACATGTTTGTTTATAATTTGCTTTGTTTATCCTAAAACTCAACTAAGAGTGAACGGAGTATAGTGACTTTCAAATGGACAGAAAGTATTAGGTGTGGAAAGTCGGGCATGTCAATAGAATGTAAGAGTTTTGCTTAAGTGAAACTGATTTGTGTATTGTGTTTGTTGCAGATTGTATTTTTTCTACTGTCCATGTGCCTGTTTTGTATGATTGCGTGTGGGATCTGGGAGACCGTCACCGGCCAGTACTTCCAGGTGTTCCTACCGTGGGACTCGTTAGTTCCCAGCGACCCGCTTGGGGGTGCCACCGTCATTGCACTACTTGTCTTCTTCTCGTACGCTATAGTTCTGAATACCGTCGTGCCTATATCTCTGTATGTCAGGTATGTACTTCACTAACTCAAATATGTACAAAATGTGTTTCTGTCATCTCACAGCATCAGTCTCATGTTTTTCAGGGGACTAATGCTTTTATAAAAAATAACTACGGTAATTTAATAAACTAAATTTTCTTGAGAAAGTTTATAAAATAATGTAGCTTACTTACATGCCAGAAATTACATATTTAGATAAGTAATAAACTGGCATCCAATCTTAAGTCTTGTATGTACTGTAAGGGGGCTGCTTCTGCGATATTGTTGTTGGTGGCGACGGTTGTAACGGGGCTACTGCGTTGCTGGATGATGTTGTTGGAGGTTATGATGTCATTGTAGTTGATGTTCCAGTTGGAGGCGACAACTTTACAAATTAGACTTTTCATTGTTTTTTATTTACATGCCCGGATAGCCTGAGGTGTTTACCTAAGTATGTTACGTAGAGAAAAAAAAGAAACAAGTCTTTTTTTTATAAACTTTTGGTCTCTTTTAATAATAGTTCACCAGACGTACATGGCACAGTAACATACAAAAATTATTTTCAGTGACTTTATTATCTACTTAAGGCGTGAACGTGAATAGGTGACACCAGTGGCGGAATTCACCAAGTCATGAGTGTTCGTCCAAGTTTATTATCGGTTGTGATCTGCCTCAGTTTGCTTCACAAAGGAAAACTACCTAAAACACGGGATACAAATATATAACTACTTTCCCCAGCTGTGTCTAAAACCGCTGTACTCACATGTGCAGCTATTTCTTGCACCTACTTACTTGCGTACTATGCTTAATAAACACAGAAGTAAAGAATATATATAATATGAAGGAATTAGTGATGGCAGTACTGCCCACCTCACTCATCACGTTACTTCAGTTTTTCTCTCTCCATCATTAGAGGTAGAGCAACAGTGTCGGTAACATTTGAAACTCCAATTGAAGAGAACATGGTCTGGTCATACCATCCTGATTTTTGTTTGTCAGGGTTTTCAAAAATTAACTCCCTGTGAATATTGGAATGGTATTGGTCGATTCCTTCCCCCGTCATTGTCAGTTGTGTAAAAAGTTAACCCATAATGACCTGTCAGTGGATGAAATGTTACTCGTAAGAAATGTTTTGCATGCTTGGCGAGTCAACAGAAAATACTGCTTTGTGTAAGTTAATACATAAGATCATACTATCAATGGTGTTATAATGTATAAGTATACAAAATGTATTATTTTTCTCCAGAAACTAGTGTCCAAAACATCAACACCATGAAAAAAAAAAAAATAAGACTTGGTGCGGCTAACCATTGCAACATAGCAAAAATTTTAGACTGAAGAATTCCACTGCCTTACAAAAAATGGCAATGCCCCCTAAACATTGTAGAATTTCAAGATATTGCATTATGATATGTCTCAAAATGTTACACTTAATACAAAATATTGCACCACAGTATATACAAAACATTTCACAGCGAAAATATGTATCAGATCATCACACTGCAATGTACTGCAAAATGTCACATTGTGATGTACCCTAAAATGTTGCATTGCGTTATATCACAAAATACGGCATCTGATGTAGCATACAGAAAATGTTTGTTGCTACAGTTTGTGAAATGTGGCATCACATATCACAATATTGCACAACCCTATCCATTGTTTGATGTTATACTGCATCTAGCTGGTGCTCGCAACTTCGTTTGCGAGGTTTTACAATTTAATGTGATAATATTTCTGGAACGAAAAGGTTCTAAAAATGCTAAACGGGACAGTGATGTTAAGGGTCATTAATGACAGTTTTAAAAACATTTTGGAATGGAAAATTGTTTCACAACATTTTTTGGATATCCCTTACTTCCGCTGTACCCCGTTTTGCCTCCCACCTCTCCCAAAATAGAATTTAACCTTCGCGGATGCACGTAAACTCAGCAAAAAATTTTTTCATTAAATGAAAATATTTTGCGTACCCCATTCTGCCCCTATATCCAACATTGACCCCTCTCTTTCTCCAACAATAATAATAATTATTATAATGATACTAATGATAAAAATAATAGTATTTATTATTATTATTATTGTTATTATTATTATTATTATTATTATTAATTTTGGCAGAAAACTTTACAGGTGCACACAGAACAGTTCACCAAAGTTTAAAAAAAATTTTTAGTAAGTTTTTCGTGTAACCTTTGAAGTTTATTTGTTCTAATTTTTTTGTAACCTGTTTTGGCCTTCTACCTCTTTTTGCTGTCCCGTGTCAATTTTCTTTTGTAGAAATCTTTGTGGGTGCATGCTAAACTTACCAAAATTTCATCACAATCGTATGACTGGTGTAGAACCGCACAGAAGATGAACAAACAGACATTTGTTTTTATTATATAAGCTGGATGTCCGCCCGCAGTATTGCACTCATAAGAGTGAATATTTACTTCAGTTGAAGGGCCTCTATGTGTGCCATATTAGTAGCTCAGCCATCAAGTGTTAGTATAACCATGCTGCAGGTTGAGCTAACTCTGCACCAAGCCAAGTAGCTATAGCTTTAATAAGTCTGTCCGTGCTAAGAAACTGTCCCGGCCCTTGTTTATAGTCATATCAAGACAGACCTTGAGTACGAGAGAGCACGTGGATGGTATACAAGTAGTACACGTGGTATCATGACGCGTTTACCTTGAGCATGACCATTGATGAAAGTGCTCTCAATACGTAAAATAAAATATTTAGCCACTGGGCTCATAAAGGTTGTACAACCATATGTAACGATATAATTGCATAATGTTAACTTCGTCTAAATTACTTTTTTCTATGGCCATACTTGCTTTTTCAGATTGTTTGCTTTGAAATGTTTACAAAGGCTACATTTCCCCTTGATATTTGAAAGTTATTTTCTCAGTATAAAAACAGATATAATTGGTTCTCATATTTACGTAAACATCATTCTGAAGCAAAAAAAAGAAAATCTCTATGTGAAAAGGTAGATATTGTGAGGTATCTGAAAAAAAATTCTTACCATAGTCTTTTCACTTCTTTCATGATTGAATTTTAAAAAAACATACCATCACAGGTTAACCCAGGGTTGCCACCAAGTTCATTTCCAAACTCCTGTAATTAGCGTTAAATCATCCTGTAAAATCCTGTAATATTTCCAACATATGTTTACGTACTTTTTCGAAGAATTTTAGAAGCTTCTTGCTGTAGAATTTTGATAGTGAAATAAATATGCATAGTAAATTATTATAGTATTGTGAAAAAATTAAGATGTTATACAGGAAATCATCTACCGTTACCTAATGTTTTTTACAGACTGAACTATTTTCTAACCAATTTTTGGTAAAATAGCAGTGAAACTTTTCACCCGCTTTCCTATTTGAAAAAATTTGTAGAATGAGTTTATAAAAACTAAGAACACGTTCAACCGTCTACTTATTGTTGAAATATGAATATATCTGCATAAGTTTATTTATGGCTTCGAATGAGATGATAATTGCTTGTACCATGGTGCCGCACGTTAGATGTAAATACCCGTATTTGTTAACATAATCGCGGCATGTTTTTTACCAAAATTTCTGGCCCAAAATTATGAGTGGTTTTAAAAAATTTCCTTTATTATATATTTTGGCATAAAATAAAATGTAAATTTCCCCATATTTGCTTGTATATAGCATGGCCTTTTCCGAAAAAATAAAGGAAAAAGATTTCTAGGTTTAAAATAAACATGTAAGATTAGATAATCTCGTTAATCCATTCATGTGCGTCGCTAATTACTGTGTCAATTGTTGCTAAAGACATATGTTTGAAGTATTCGTGAACATCTAACATTATCTGTCTGTCCGTTTCAACCTTTAAATATCCGTTAAAACGGATAAAATCCGTTAAAACTGCAATCCTGGGTTAACCATCTGTAAAAGTATCCAATTGATATCAAAATCATGATGATAACCCATTGAGTTGAAGTGTAGTCGACGATAAATTATAAACATATTTCATTCCTTTACAACTGTAAGAGTACTTATGTAATATAGAAAAGTTCTGAAATCTGTTAGTGGGAATTTACGTACTAATCATGATAAAGCGAAATGGAAATCTATACCTCGATGGGTTAAGTAGTATTCGTGGATTTATCTGAAACATGTTCCATTTCTTTTCACCCCCTTAGGGTTCAAATTTCAAAAAAGAAACTGTATAGACAGTTAAGGCTGTTGTATTGATGTTATGTTTCAGTAGAAACAATGACGGTAGCCCATAGAGTTCAAGTTATAGGGACAGTTAGTTGAAAACACCTTTCATTACTTTTCACCCCCTTAGGCATCATATTTCGAAGGAAAAAAAACTATATTTTAGGTATTGAAGTAAACATTATTCTTAATCAAAAATTACATTGATATCTAAAAGTTCATTGGGATTAATACGTATTGATAATCAACCAAAAATACATTTTGTTTTATTTTTACACCTTTGGAGTAGAATTGGGAAAATATCCTGAAATTTTATTTTGGGTCTTTATGTAAACATAATTTTTAAGTAAACACCACTTCCATATCGTGACTGGTTTGTTAGCTATGCAAGAATAATTGAAAACATGCATCACATCTTTTCACCTACTTAATTTAAGAATTTTGGAAAGTCTTGAAGTCCTATATTAGATATTTGTAAACATATCTAATTGAAGTAAAAATCACGATGATATCCCTTTGCGTTCGAGCTGTAGAGATTATCAATAAAAAATGTGTTTTTCCCTTTTTTAATCATTGGAAGGAAAATTTTGAAAAATCCTAAAAATACTTTTTGGTTATTTACATGAGCATCTTTTTGAAGTGAAAAGCAATTCTGCATCCCCATATTGATACTTAATTGCAAAAACATTTCAGGTCGTTTCACCCCCTTTGGCAGTGTTTCAAAATATATTTAGATTGGCAAATTTTTTTTTTTATGATTGACTCACTGAAGTAAAAGTCACAACGATAGGCCATCTGGTTCGAGTTATGTAGACGATTCTAATAAAACACATTTCACCCCTTGTTACCGTGTTAGGTGACAAATTTCGATAAATTACGTTTTAGTGCTTGCCTTTGACCTAAAAGGAACCCACACAAAAAAATTTCACATTTATAGGCCAAGTGGTTTGGGCTGTAGTTTGATATTTCTGTCTGCCATTCAGTCAGGCAGTAAACACACATTGAGACCTGACAAATGCTGAAGCTGTGTGTTCCCTTTATGGAATTTGTAGGTGGACTTTGTTATAAATTTTAGTTTGTCTTTTAGAACCATAATAAACATAAAACTAATGATTTGCCCATTGAGCACTTGAATTGTACTAAAATGTGAAATGTAATAACTAGGTGCCACACTCTGCCGATCTAACAGTGTGCAATCTGCAATCTTTGGTGAGACCCAACCAAAATCCAAACGATTAGGGAAACTATACCCAAATCAATAGGATTGGGACTGCAAACTAGCAAAAACATGACCAATTTTGCAAAACCACTATATTGTTCATAAACAAGCCTCGTGGGCAAACTTTACACTCATACTACATTCCTAACCCAACAAAATCATCTGAACAAGCAACCAAACTGTGATATAAACAGAATGAGTGGCCTGACGAGGGAATGGGGTTGGTAAACTGGCCTAGAAATGTACTGAATGGCAATACTCTAGCGCAGGAATAAACAGTAGTTAAAACAAATCCTTCAAAGGTAACGTGAAGTACACACATAATGCTCAAATCTTACTGCAATCAGATATACAAGAAACACTCTGGGCTCAAAGAATGATGTCAAAGACTAGAGCAAGAGTGCTTACCAGGACTAAACGAGTACACCACCACCAGCCGACTACACACAAATGAAACAAGCTCGCTTCGAGCTGACTGGCAGAGCACTGGAGGTGGAGGGGAGAAGGTGAGGTAGGGCAGAGAAGGTGGGAGGAGGGGAGACAAGAACACAGACAAAGCTGACACGGGTAGAAGAGGAGCGGAGCTAGAAGGAAACAAAGTGAAAGTTTGCTATGCACAATTTGAGAGCTCCTTATACAGACAGTTTATGAAAGACAGTTCCAGTATTTAGGCTGGCAGAACATGCCAGTGCAGAGTGACCTGCACAACAGTATCTCTTTCCTCAGTTGTTATGGGCACTAGGTTCAATTAGAAGGTTGCAATTATGCCATGTCCTATACCTTACTGTAGACCACTAGCACAAATGCAGATATTGTTGTACAGTAGAACCCTGTTATAATGTTTCTCAAGGGACCGAAAAAATGTTTTCATTACAAATGGGAAAACATTATAACAGGGTCATTTCCTACTACGAATCAGTTTTAGGTACCAAATGAAGGCAGCATTATAACCAGGAAAACGTTATAAGTGGGAACACTATAAGAGGATTCTACTGTAATATGTTTTGTTAATATTCATGTTTTGGGTTGTTAAGGTGCATGTTTTCAAGTTGAGTCGGGGCACTGTGGCTAGAGCAGTCTCCTACCACCAACGCTATCCATATTTGATTTCCGCTTTAGTCGGTCCCCAGAATTTCCCATGTGAAATCGTGCCGGAAAATGCCACTTGTCAGCTGGTTTTCTCCGGGATCTCCAGTTTCCTTTTGCCCCTTTATTCTGGTGCTGCTCCATACTCGGATGTCATTGATGATATCGACAGGAGCCATTGAGTGGGAGCCTAAAAGGATAGTAAGCCTCGACCAATTATTATCAAATTTGTGAGGCCTAGTGAGGTTTTCAGGACGAAGTGTCTTCTTGCCAAAACAGGAATCACTGTTCATGAAGGTTTGATGGCAGAGCAACACATTACTCAGTGATGCGATTGTGAAATCTGATTTACAAAGGTGTGAACTGTGAATTGCAAGGTAGTCGTTAAGTCCGGAGCATGCTGCCTGTATGGTACAAATTCCGAGGAACAGCGGGTAACCGGGTGAAATTCTACTACTACCTGCTTCAAGAGTGGCCATTGGTGAAATTATTTTTCTCTCTCTTTTAGTTTTTCACTAAATTATATTTTAAATGTTAATAGCTCTATTCTTTTTTAACCAATTAGTTTAAAACATTTTGAATTTATTTTAACTTGGAAGCGTACAAAAAATTTATCGCGAGCAGTCTACATTGTGTCTTTGCAAAAGTGTATCAATACCGTATTTACTCGTGTATAGCACGCACTTTTATTCCAAAACAACTGATAAAAATTCAGAGGTGCGTACTATACAGGAAAAATAGAAAAAAAAACGTGAAAGAAAGGTCAGTGGTGGGTTGAGTGGTGGCGGAGGGAAGGGGAGGAGGTGAGAAGACGAAGTTAAAGCCGTAAATTGACGGGTGTCAAGAGTAGGAAGCAAAGGAAGAAAAAGCTGGTGGTCGGTCTTGTTGTAGGGGGGGGGGGGAATAAGAAACAAAAGTTATAGTCGTAAACCGACGGGTGTCAACTGTGGGAGGCAGAGAGAGAACGTTCTCATGGCCAGGTTCCTCCATCATTACTCATCTTTCTTTCCTTTTTCTGCCCCTTTCCTCTCCTGCCTTGCTATGTAGTAACTGTCGCTGCTAAAACCCTAAAAGTTAATTTTGACAGCTCATGATAAGCTATTGTTCCATAGGGAAAGAAAGAAAGAAAAAGGCGTCATTGTTCTCCTTTTTCCCCCTTCCCATCCCCCACCCAGGAAGGATATTTTAAGGCTCGTGACCAGCTATCTTTTCATGAGAAAGGAAAGAAGAATGAAAAAGCGTAATTCTTATTTTCCTTCCCCCACCCCCTCAAACACACCAGGAGAGATAACAAGAGGGCTGGCAGGCAGCAAGCGACCTTGGCAGAGAGACAAGCCACCCCACCCCTCCTGGCTCGCCACCACCCTCTCTGCCTTCATGCTGCACAGTGTGAATGTTATCTGTCCTCTCTCTTTTATGTCCCCCCTCCTCCTTCCTTGACCCTTCCATCATAGCGGCCCTTGTGCGCTCGGTTCATCCTCCCGTGTTTTTTTTACATACTAGTGAGGCACTAAAAATTTTTTTTTCCCTGTAACTTGTTGCAAAAATCATGGTTCGCACTATACACGAGGGTGCACTATACACGAGTATATATGTATATTGATGTGACTATTTATTTAGTCACCAACTAAGGAGAGTGACAATTTATGCACAAATATTTATGAAAATAGTTAAATTTTTAAGTTTAGTAAATTTCAATTTAATTTTTTAACTTATGTCTGTATACTTTGGTTCTACTGCCTGGTAATTTGGTTTGTTGTGGATGTGCAATCCCAATGTTGTAGTCCCAATATTTTCAGTGCCGGAGCTCTTTGTATTTCAGAACTTTTGGTTCACCCATCCGCCCCAATTAAAGCGGGGGGTCCAAGGGTCCTCCCCCGGAAAAATTTGTATTTTTAAGGTGCAAAATGAAGCTATTTCGTCAGTATTACTGGCAGAAATAGTAAAAAAAATTGCTAACATGAACTTAGATAAAGGTATAAATATGGCAAAGATTAGTGAAATTTCATGAAAATATAAACTACTTAAGAGGCCGTGTCATTATTTTTAAAGGTGCTATGTAATCCGCATTAATTTCATTCACTTGAAGGTTGAAATCAGGATTCTTCTTGCATCCTTTTGGTCAGTTAGTTGGTGGTTGGCAAGGAGGGGCGGGGGGGGGGGGGCGAAAAGTCTTTATAAATATTTTACGACTTTTTTTAATCCGAAGAACGGAAGCTGTAATATTTTATTTAGATATATTATTTTCAAGTTTAGAACTACTATTATGATACATTCATATATTTTTTAAACAAAACTTTTGAGAATGAGTAATACATAATATTTACAATGCATAAATGAATCTTGTCAGAGCCGGTAATTATGTTAGGAGGGACAATTAATTTCATTTTAATGACACCACAAAATTCTTATATGTTTGTACAATACAAGCAGGGCATAATTGGTACATTAAGGCATACATACATTATATTACAAAATTGTTGCCTTGCCCCACAACACTATACAAAATTACTATATTCACGTATTAAACACTGTTCACAATAAATAAGCAAACAAAATTTTTCAGCATCTTGTTGTTGCCCTTTTGCTACACGGGTTCTAGTATCATCTGCTGAATGGTGCACTCAACCACGTTGAAATGTAAGGCTCAGGATTCCAGTCTTTGAGAGAGGGGCCCATGCAGTTTCATGAACAGTAGTGATGATCCATGCTGTATTAAAAGTCTGTTTCTGGTAGGAGATACAATGATATTCATTTCATTTCTACACTCAGTTGAACTTCACACAATCAGATTTATGCAGTTCATCAACAAATTATGTTCTCTAGGAATACAGTGAGTATTGTCAAGAGGATCCCGGTAAGCAATTTTTATATTGGTTTCATTAAGTCGGAATCTTGTAGAAAGAATCTGTATCTCTTCTTCGCCATACCCGACAGGCGAATCGGCAGGCCATTGATCACGGTCAAGAACTTTAATTTGGTTGAACAGTTTTTCATACTGAACGTTCTTTGTATTGGTCTCGGATGATGCTGACCTTGACTCGTGGCTAGATACCATTGTAAACAGTCTATTTTTCAGGTTATTTGCTACACTAGACAGTAGTTGATGCTGGTTAATGGAAGTCATTTTCCTGTTATCGGTTAATGGTATGGAACAAGAGTCCTTTCTTTATCGCAATTTGGGCCTGTAAGGTACAAGTGCCGGGCGTCTCTTTGAGAGATTCAATGAAGTGGATGCATCGCTTAATTAGTCTGTCTGCATAGACGATTGAAGCATTTCTATTTTGTAGATTCTTGGGAAGAATAGCTAGTTCTGCCAAAATGTCCCATATTATGGCGAAATCAAGAAAAAAACTGCTTGGACGAAAATCGCTTCAATAAGCCATTGTACATGCTTCTTTCGGTGGAAGATTTTTTCATATTTCCTTTGGCTTTTGAAAAATTGCTGAATGAAAAGTTGTATCCGAACCAAATCGCTGAAACTGTTCGGAACGAACTGACCACCCACCTGGTTGACAAAATACGGCCAATTTTATTCATTACTTGGTCAAGCTCTGTAGTGCACTCTGCTAATTGGCGTTAATTAATTTGGGACCTATTATACAAAGAGTATAATTTTTCCATAAATATGTGAAAATGATTACACCTGCTACTTTATCAACAGAATCGACTAATGCTAGCTCATGTTGGTGATTCACAAAATATTATATTGGGATACTGTCCGACATACTCCAGAGTGTTTTCCAAGCACAATGCTAGCATGTTCACTTGTTAATCCTATCAAATGTTGTTTGAGGTATTCACTATTAAATCCATGTTTGTCAAGACAACATAATAAACTTTTAAAATTGTCTCAAGACTTTTGACCCAAAAGTTCTACTTGATCTAAAAATTAATAAGTAGGTGGCTGTTCTTTGCTTATTTCACATTTTAAACAAACAATTACCACAGATTTTGAACTTAGGCTGGTAGACTTATCAATTATAATTGAGATTTTCTCAAATACATATTTTATTTGTCTAATATCCATTCCTTCATTTCTTTTGAAATATGCACTACAATTTGAATAGCACTATCGAGAATGTAAACCAACACCAAGATTTACCCCATTTTGCTTCTGAAACTCAATCAAACCGAAATGGTTACTGTAAGGTCATCATTTTGCGCAATGTGATAAGCTGATCTAAATATTGATTTTGTTGGTTCATGCTGAGCTTCACTCATAGATACACAAACATTTTCAATTGTTTGTTTCTGAGATGTTTCAACAATGGTCTGAGCTATAATGTGAGCATTAGATTGCTGTGTTTGTATAATTTTTTCTTGGTCATTTATGCTGATCTGGTATGTTAGATCCACAATTGTTTACAGAATATGAACGCCATTAATTAACAATAGCTATTCGCTCTTTATTGAATGTACCTAACTGAGTTACCTCAGAGCATACTTTGCAGCCTGCAGTCAATCCACGGGAAAGCTTTTTTTCTTCTTGACCACAATTCTTCATCCAAACATCTGGCCAGTGTTGCAGTCCCTCACTTTCTACATTGCTTGCAGCCTTACAGGAACTATCTTTACTCTTCTTTACGAGTTCGTCATCGTCTCTAGGTGTGAGGCGGTCCACCCACCACTTAAACCTTTATTATTTCCTGATTATGTTATTTATTTCCTTACGTTTGATTTTTTGAATTTGCTATTATCTATTTAATTATTTTGAGGTATTGCTGACAGGAGTTTGGTAAGGTATTGTTTTGCATTTTGTCTGTATCAGTGTTGAGATTATCCAATTTCATATTTAATGTGGTTTATTTTGGCTGAGGCAACTTTATATTTTAATTTTAATTTAAGATTATCACTTGCAGTTTAATTATTATTGTACTTTAACTTAAGGCTGGGTGTATTGTTGGCTAGTTCAGTTTGATGCACAGATGTGCCTACCCAGTTCCTGGAATGGCTATATTTAGATCTTACCGTTTTTCTACTACTAATTCTTTTCATGAAGTGCACATGCGCCGTGTCTCCAAATGTAGGAGAGAGTCAGAGATACTTGTGTGTGGACCGGCACCAGCTAATAACAGACGTTATTTCAAACTATTGTGGTTTTTATGTAATAAATGAAATTCTTATCAATTATATTCATTTAAATGTTTAAGCGTTAGGGTATTTACCTTTTGCTTTGATAAGTTATGTGTTATATTTTATTTGGATGGTAATTTTCAGTTTTTGTGTTTCGGTGGTTGGCCACCAGAGGCGGCAGAGAGAGTGAAGGTTGGTGGCGTGGGTCAGCCATGTTGAAGGTTTTGTTTTTGGAGAACCTTGGTGCATGTCAGACGTGTGTGGGCGTCTCGTGCGTTTTGAGTGTCGTAGGAAAAGGAAAGATGGGCGATAAGGTTGTGATGTGGGGTGTAAGGTGGTCTTTAATGTATCAGGGTGGTGGCCCCAGAGTTTAGTTTTCTTTTATTTTGTCAATAAGTTTTGCAGAGTAGGTTTTGCCCTGATGGGGTTTTGTCGGTTATAACAGCATTTTTGAGCTCTCCTACGTTTACGCTTTCACTCTCTCTGAATCGTCACCTGGTTTTTTAAAAATTTTATAAAGTAATAATGTAAACAGTCGTTGAACAGTCCTGTCGGACTACTGTGGGACTTTTGTTTGATCTTAACAGCAGTTTGAACCATGTAACTAGAGAGAAGAAAACTAAGTAAATACACTATTTCAGAGCTCAAAATTAAGTGTTGACGTTTTTCAACTATGGACTAGTCCCGTTACAAATGCATACATCCTTCTTTAAGGATCAGACATTTAACAGACCAGAATGGTCTAATTTAAGTATTCAGTGTTAGCAAACCATCCGTGCTACATTTACTTGGTGCCGTTGTAACGTTTCCGTCTCGTACAAGTTCCCGAGCCCCACTTGGGCCGACAAATTGTAGCACACCAGTCCACCTAGATCAGTGCACTAGCTCGACGATCACCCAGCCAAAATGGCAGGGATGAAAACTGGAACATTTCTGTTCATCTGTAGTCAAGTACTCCGGAATTTACTGGCAGTACATTTGTAGGTTCCGTCGCCTTGTAGACCAAATTTAGAATTCTTTTTTAGAAATTAGCAAATTTAGAGAAGTTAGTCACAAAATGATACACTCCACTATGGTCCGAGACTTGGTTTATTAGATATTTAGTTTACATTGGCACAAAATACATTGTCTTAACATGGTGGATCCGGTTCACAGAAAACTCCAAGCAAAAATGCAGCGAGACTATATCAGATAATAAAGCGAAACAAAGTCAGAAAATTTAGCACGCTGTGAAATATACACCCGCGGCGAAGAAGAACGCGTAACCATCCTGGCTTTCTGCACCTAGCGGCCTACATGCACGGGTGGAAACAAATTTTGTAGAGTTTAAGCTTGTCCGAAAGAAAGGTTAAAGAAAGGAGCCCGCGGTGCTACCCGTGCATGTTAAGTTTCCATTACCGAACTTCACTTCATAAATTATTCTTGGGCCGCAGCCCCGCGCACATCCGCTCTGGATCGCGTCACGACTTATTCTAAAATGGAGGCAAACCATTCCAGAACAAAGGGTGAAGGGGCACCACACGCTGTGCTTTCATTGGCTGGTTCTCGGTGGCGTGACCTTAGTCATCCATTCAATTATCTAGAACCCTCTAGGGCACAATAATTAACTATGCATTAAATCAACAAACGGCGTCAAAACTCCTACGGAAAAAACTAGAACACACAAAGAAAACAAAGCTATTGCCTCCTATCATTATAAATTAATACAACACATTATAAAATTAAGATTTCACAAAATACAAATTCTCCCGTAAAATAAAAACCCCTTGTTTTGCAATGCTACACCGTGACCGGGATTGTTGACCGCCGCGTTACACCAGGCGAGTCATTAAGTTGTTTCAAGTTAACAGAGGTGCCTGATATACACATATCAACATCAGTAGTGAGGAATTATTTAAGCACCAGCATAGCTAGCACCAGGAACGACGCGAGAAAAGAAAGCGATCAACGTTTTTTGTTTTTGTTCCATTTTATACTGTATTATTCTATAAATCAGAGAATTTAACTACAGACAACTAATGTGCAAAAGGTAACTAAATGTTTAACTGAGATAAGAATGTAGCCAATACGCACATACGCAGTGTTTGGTATTGCAACAGCTTTGTAAATAGAACTGTAAAAACTGAAATAAATGTTCATAGCATCTTTTGCTTGGAGGTCTTTTTTTTAGACTCAACCGGCTTTACGTAGCCAGCGATGCCTCAATTTTGTTTTTTTATGGAATAATGTGGCTAAAAAATGGAAACCACGCAAAATGAAGGTCATGCATCATGCCAGCATTATATATCAGTTTCTAAACAGAGCAATCAAAATATCTATACAGATATTCAGTAACGAGCATAATAAATTACGAGAGAACGGAGATAGTAATAAAAACGTCACGCGCGTGCAAGTATACATATATAGATACACATATCTCCCCACAATAACAGTGACATAGCTTCCGCTCCTGCCTCAAGAACAGTGACTCTCAACCACTACATGACTGTGCAATCCTGAAAGTGCTGTGTACAATCTCTTCTGGAAAAATGTACTAAGGTGGCAATGCTGTTCAACAGTCCAGACCAAGCGCACGGTGAGGCCGCACCTCCGCACACGTCTCGGCGCACTGTGTTAATATCGTCAATGTCAACGCCTTATGAAATCTGAATAATAAACCCTTAAATAATAAGGTAATTTTTCAATAATACATTGTATGATTTTTCCACACTAAGACTATGAAAATGTGCATGTCGCACTGGGTTTTTGCCAATTTTTTTTTTTTTTTTTTTTTTTTTGTCGCGAGGTGAGACTGAAGATGGCTTTCTGGAGTATCATTTTTGTTTCATGGAGACATCTGACTATTGAAATTATTTGTATTTAATCTTAAAAAGTGTAATTATTTTTTTACACTAGAGATGATCAAACTTAAACTTTATGCAAAATACGGCAAATTTTTATGGATGGGGATATTGGAGTGGGTGAAAATCAGCCCAAAATACCCTATTCCCTTATTTTTTGCCCTCCCGTTCTCATGACACTTTTCCCAGAGACCTTATGGTCGTAACAACTGGATTCTACTGATGTTACCTGATGACTAAAATCTCTTCAAGTTTGAGTCACAGGTGAAGCATGAGTGATACTATGTGTAGGTAGTGGGGTTGATTTGAGTGAGAAGGTAGGTGCTTCAAGTATTGTTGACAGCAAGGTAATTAGGGACAGAGCATGAGTGTTACGCACGGATGCCTTATCTGCTGATAACTGGTACTCCACAAGGATGAACCCAGGACAGTTGTGAATATCTGTAAAAGTCACAATTATCAGCTAAAATCCTGAATATGTAAGATTATTCGAAATTTATTTTCAATTTACAGTTTTTCATGCAACTTTGGCATGCTTGAATTACTCTGTATACTTCAACTTGTTGCACTCTGCCCTGTCAGGGTTAATGCACTCTACAGATAGATATATGGGGAATATTAGCTCTGGTTAGGCTGGCATGAGAGGTGGCTTTCTGTATACCACTGTGCGCCCGAGAGAGTGGTGTCCCGGGGTGAGCAGCTTGCAGGCCGCACTAGCAGCTGGGTGAGGAGGCACAATCTCTTACTTATCTTCAGGTAGGTTTATGATACACTCAGTAGGTGGCACTTCCATTCAGACAACTGTTTCCTATTGGGTTCCCGGTGGGCCTCGTGCTTTAACTGTAAGGCGTTGATGAGGCACAGGTTTGGGCCTCGGGGGAGTCTAAATTGGACTCGATCATAGCTTTGCCTGCGAACATCTCGCAAGATGCAGTTGAGGTCGTCAGGTCTGCACCGGGGTGGCTGGTTCTCTGTGTTATGGGCCTTGTCTTTTGAGGGATAGGTAGTGAAAGTGTCCACCTGGGTAATTATTGTGGTGCCAGGATTTGGCAGACAGGCAGTTGCTCAGCGAGTGGGAGTATAATGATTTTTGCTGGTATGAGTAGCTTATATTCACTGATTTACTGAGTACAATGTTTACAAGTTCACTGTTTACACATGGCTCTACACTGGTTATACACTGATGCTGATTGTAGACTGGATTATTGCTGATTACTCTTGACCAGATCGTCTTATCATTCCTACAGACTACTTCCACGAGAGCTACTTCGGACTTCTGTCGTGACTTAAGGTGCGTCATGCTGCGGCCTATAACAACAGTACAACAGTAGAATGTGTTCCCTTCTATATGGCTAAGGTGTGTTCTGTATGCCTTGCGGGAGAGCCTAGTCAACAGGTTAGAGGGCGTTGGGAAAGATGCAGCCTGTGGCTTCCATCTCAGGTAGTAGTCTGCGTGGTATTGCAGGACAGTCGGTGCCCAGGATCGCACTGTGGGAATGCAAACCCTAGACTACTAGAGCACATGCATGTGTGCTTATGTGTGTTCACCAACGAAAAATCGTCACTCTTTCAATTGGGTTTTCTGTTGTTATAATATGATAAAGGACATCGAAATAGTGCTCCCCACCACTCCGCTGGCCTGTATATTAGAAGCTGCAGATTCTAGAGGCTCTCGGTCGAGGAGATACAGTCAGACGGAAAAGATGTATTGTCCTCTTATCTCCCTCCTGGTAAACCAATATGCGTGTTGCGAGCACGTTACTTCTCCCTCCCCTCCCACGGAGCCTACAAGCAGGCTGCCTCTAGTGTGATGTTGCCACGTTATCGCGCCGAGCTCTCGCCCACCTTCCTAATCTCGTGGCCTGGTGGTACGGCCAAACTCTCAGAACTGGCCGCCACGTGGGTAACCCAACACTGGTTGCCACTTCTCGGTTTCTAATACTGCAGGTCTTTGTCATTCCAAGGTGTCGCGTAACTAAGAATTTTCAAACATTATACAGAGATGGACCGATACCGATCCCGAAACCGATGCATCGGCCGATATACCCAAAATCGGCATCGGTTACTATCGGCCCTGAACCAACCAATTAACCAATTCATTCAACCAAATCATTGAACACAAATACGTACATAATCACACATCTTACAAATTAGGACTTACCGTTGACCCAGTAACGTTTAATTACCCATAGGGGCACGGAATTTCGTGAATTGCGATATCGCAAAATGAATCCGAAACTAACCTAAATTCATGACAAAATCGCGAAATCAGCTAAATAAAACCGAAATTACGTTGTTAACACGAAAACAGAGTAATACCGTAATTTTTACCGAAAATGGTGCAACTGAATGCAGGAATCGCATTGTAATCCCGAAGTTACGTTCAGCTTATCAGAGAATGTTGTTTATACGACTTTGGTGCGAACAAGTCAGCTGTGAATGCTTCAAGGTCACTGCGTGACGCAGCGGCGGCTTAGTGTAAACTATACTAGCGCCTAGATCCAGGACCTCTAAGCACAGTGGCGCATGCGCAGTAACACCTTATTCTCCACTCGTCCCTTCTCTTTCCAACCCCCATGCTCTCTCACTCTCCAGCCTTCCCCTCCCTTCGCCAACCATACTCCCCTCACACGTATTCACACCGTACGGAGGCTAACCTATGGAGTATGAATTAATTTACACAAGAGATTCCTTTGCCGCGCGTCATTCGGAGACGAAATAAAACTGAAATGATGCTGTGTCGTCTTATCAAATATTTTTTTTTACATTAGCCTCCAACACACAGTAAATGACTATGTAATTTTTCTCAAAGATGATTTTTACGAGATGTATATTTTGCTCATCAACGAGCATCAATACGGCTATTGAAATATACTCAACAATGTGTACTACAGTTTTACCATAGCACTGTGTTATGTTCTGGTTACTGTTTGGGAAATGCGAAAGGTACTGGGTTCGATTCCCAACTCCGTCTGGGTATGAATTTGTATTTTACCTTGCCGCATTAAAAAACGAGGACGGGAAGTGTTGGGCACAGAGGTGAGGAGGGGGTGGTGCCAGTGAGCGTAATATTTTTTAAAAATTTGAATGTACTTTTTTTTAGCTGTAAAAAGTTGGTTAAATAATCGAGCGGCTGATAATTTTCTTAGGATTCAAATCTAAGTCGGATACATTTTTTTTTGTGTTTTATTATTGAACATCGTTGTACATTAAATATTTAAACGCAGGTAATTTAAAAATAAAAAATATTTTCTACCTGAAAACAACTCTTTAAAGAGCAATACTTATATGTGAATGTTAAGACTTTCTTTTCATTCCAATACTGAATAGACTCTACACATTAAATGTTAAAAATGCTTATTTTTGGACGTCTCTTTCCGTATACTCGTTACAAAACAATAATAAACAAGTAATTTATATGAGTACTTAACGTTTAAAATTGTTGGTATTGCCGGTATAAGGTTGAACAGTCATGTCAATGTAACTTTTTAAAATAAATCTTATAGTTTAAAGAAATATTTCCTAATATTTAAAACAACATACTAATATGAAAATTTGAACATTATTATTCATTATAGTATTTCTTTGTTTTAACTTTGAATAATAATTTCAAATAAATTTTACATTAATAATAACTTTAAGAACTCATTTTCCAAACTCTTCAAAAGCATAATAATTTGAAATCTTACATGAATCACCTGAATGACCACTGACATTTGTCTGGTAACATCAGTCACAGAATCAACTCGGTACACATTAAATTTACTGTGCCACATAAAAAATGAGGGTGGGATGTGTTGGGCACAGTGGCGAGGTGGTGTAGCCAATGTGAATAACATTTTATAAAAATACGTATGTATGTACGTATGGATGCACGTACATATTTTTTTTACTTTAAAAAGTAGGTTAAAAAATTGAGCTGCTGATATTTTTCTGGGATTCAATTGTTTCGTGTTTTATTGTCGTACATCACTGTAGGGCCTACATTAAAAATTAAAATGAGGATAATTGAAAAAAAAAAAAACTTTCCTTACTTGAGGCAAACATTTTAATGAGCGATAATCACATGTGAACTTGAATACATGGTTTTGTTTTCGCTCCGATGTTAAATAATTACTACTCGTTAAATGTTTCAAAATGCTTATTTCAATAATTCTCATTCCTTAGGCACTCGTTACAACACAATAATATGCAGTTATTTACATGAGTATTTTACTTGTAAACTTGTTGCTACTGTAAAGTAGAATAGTCATGTCACATTAACTTTGTTTTTAATACAACTTATTATTTAAAGCAATATCTACACTTAAAACATACTAATATAAAAAATTGTATATTATTATTCATGCAATATACATTTTTTGTATAAAAATCTCTTTTATGTGTTAACCGTAAATATTGAAATAACACTACGATGAATCTCTTTACAACACGTAAAGGGGCCGAGGTTAGCACAGTGGTTAGACCACTCGCCTCCCACTAAGGCCATACGAGCTCGACTCCCGGCGGGGTCGGTACCCAGATTTTCACATTTTTGAATCGTTCCACACAATGTCGCTGATCGGCGGGTTTTCTCGGGGATCTCCCGTTTCCCCACCCCTTCATTCCGACGCTGTTTCATACAACATGTCATTCCCCGCCAGTGCTAAAGACATGATGTTAAGGGCTAACCGAAACCTCTTCACTAACACTTAACACAATATGCAATTTTTCCAGCACTGTAAACAACACAAGGTGCAATTTATTTAACGTGAATTTAAACCGTTGTTGAGTATTAAAAATAAAATAAAGTAATTTTCAAACTCTTTTTATATGGACTTACAAAACAAATTCCACCCTTCCACTCACTCTATCTCTTAAGGGTCCTCCCTACCCGCGATTCAAATACGTTGCAGTGAGTTATGGCTATTATTTTTATACGAAACTATTTAACGCGCATTATATTTGTTTATCTACGAAAAGAGCAGACATTTCAAACAATGTAGCCATAATTTTTTAAAATTCAATTATAGTTCGCGGAATTTTACAAATGTTTTATTACGTAGCCCATAGTATGTTATATTACTTCGAATTATTTAACGCAAGTAATTCAGTTGGTTTTCATTATTTGCATGGCAGCAGAACATGCAAATTTTGACTCTGACGCACCGTTATGAGGAAACTACGCCAGCTTATATTGTTTCGTAAGAGGAAACTGTTCTCGCAAGTATCGTCTACAAAACTACAATATTTCATAGAAATATAAAATTATGACTTTATCGCACATGTACACCCTTAATACATTTGACGAGTGTATCAACACCAGTTTCCGTTTTTATCGAAATATAATTATAATCATACAAAACACAACACATTTAGTCCGTTAAATACAAACTAGTTTATGTTGAGAAAAATAATTCCCTATTTGGTACCGCTGAGTTCAGGACTGAGAAAATTTCGTCTCTCAATGAACAGCTGTTTCTCCAGCAATACGAACA
>PNEQ01033719.1:0-21794 GCA_003012365.1 Medauroidea extradentata | reverse complement strand
TCACTTCGATATCTCAGGTGGTTTAAGAGGAAGAGAGGATTTACTGTAAACGAATTAAACGGCTTTTCACCTCCTTAATATAAAAATTTCGAAAAATCCTGAAATTTGTTTCTAGACATTTGTATTTGCGACCTAACGAAGTGAATAAGACGACGATAGCCCGTCGGGTTCGAGAAATATCAAAGATTTGCAAAAAAAAAAATACATTTCACCCCATTTCACCACCTTAATAGCCGAATTTCAAAATTTCTTTTCTTAGTGCGCGCCTACGCAACAAGGGGAAACCCCTTAAAATTTCACGTTTCTAGGTCCAGTGGTTTGGGCTGGGCGTTGATGATGAATGAATGAATGAGTCAGTCAGTCAGTGAGTGGGGCACTTCCTTTTATATAATATGAAAGCTGACTGATTGACTGATTGACTGACTGACATATCAAACTGCAGCCCAAACCACTGGATCTAGAATCGTGAAATTATTTGTGGGGGTTCCCTTCAGGTCGTAAGCGAGCACTAAGAAGGGATTTTTCGAAATTCGACCTCTAAGGGGGTGAAAAGGGGTGAAATGTGTTTCCGAAGAAACGTCGATAGAGCTCGAACCCGACGGCCAATCATCGTGATTTTACTTTAATAGGACACTCGTAAAAATGCATATTAGCCAATTTAAGGATTTTTCGAAGTTCAACATTTAAAAGGCTGAAAAGACTTTAAATGTGTTTCCAATCAACTATCGATATCTATCGAACCCTTCGGGATAGAGAGTTATTATTCACTTCAAAATATTGCTTACGTAAATACCCAAAAAGTAGTTTTAGGTTTTTTTCTTTTTTTTAAATTCGACCCCCAGGCAGTAAAAAGGAGCAAAATGTGTTTGTAATGAATCGTCTATATGTTTGAAACACAATTGGCTATCGTCGTGATTTTAACTTTAATCGGTTACTTTTACAAATGTCTATGACAGGACTCAAAGACGTTTCGAAATGCTTTATTTAAAGGGGTGAAAATACATGAAATGTGTTTTCGATTATCCTTCCATATCTATCGAATCAATCGAGATATCGAAGTGCTCTTTGCTTTAAATTGGTGCTTTTATAAATATCCAAATACCATTTAAAATATATTTTCTGAATTCGGCCCTAAACTGGTTAAAAAAGGGGTAATATGAGTTTTCGACTCACATTCGATATATATCGATCCCATAGTTTTTTATATAGCGTGGTGATTTTTGTTTAGGATTGATTCTTACTCAAATACCTAAAAAGTAATTTCAGGAATTTTCGAAATTCGCCACCTAAGGACGTGAAAAGGGGTGAAAAGTGGTGAAAAGCGTTTTCAATTAATCGTCGATATATCTTGAACCCAGCGGGCTAATGTTGTGCTTTTACGTCCACGAGATACCAATAAAGTATTCTAAAACGTGATTGAAGGGTTTTTCGAAATGTACTCTCTTAAGTGGTGAAAAGACCTTGAAAGTGTTTTAGATAAATCCTCGATATCTATCGAACCCATCGAGATATACAATTAATTTTTGCTTCAGGATGATGATTACAGAAATTATCGCAAAACTGTTTTCAGATTTTTCGAAAGTGATTAAGTCATAAATGCTGTTTCGTTTAAAAACAGTATTAAATTGTAGATATTAATAAAAATTTGGTATGTTACTATACTGTAACACAACAGTACGAAATGACGAATAGACTTTAAACTTGGGCAATTGTTCGTGAACAACATATACATGTTCCTAGCCTTTTTATAATTTTATCTCATTTTGACTTTGTCACTTTTGGCAGTAAACAGACGATATATCATCTCACTAATCTCAGGTTTCGGGCACCAAATACGTTTCCGCGAAACCTTTACCCTCTGAAACTTTGTAACGTCAGTAAAGTTATAGTGAATATTTTAAAAATATATAATTGAGTGCACCGTCACCAATGATCGTGCACAGGGTAAACAGGTGTTTCTCATTCTATTAACCTCTTACCTTAAGTGTCTGTAATTACCCCACAATGTCAAATAGGCATGGCTAAAAATAAGGCCCAGGCGAAGTCGCTGTTAGTGGCAGGGACAAACTTAAGACTGCTTTTCGCGTGGACAGCTATAGCTACTTATGCTGCTGCAGAATTAGTTCAACTAGCCACTTGGACATTCTTACACTTGATGACTGAAGTACCAATCTTGTGTACAAAGACGTTTTTAAATTAAAGTAAATATTATCAGTTACGAATAATACTCGCGAGCAAAGCCACGGGGGTCTGCTAGTCAACTATAACTCTCACAACACAATTAATTACGCACACAATTAGTACTGTTCTACAGAATTTAAGTTAACTTTGACAATTAAAGCACAGTAATATTTACAATCAATCAATTTAAGACTACAAATCACAATAAAAGTTCGGTCATGTATCTAATCAACAGTTACTCTCAAATTATGACAATGTACAAACTTAACAGTCCTAAGGGAGGGTGACTCACCATGTACAGTGCAGCACCCAGAGTGCACCACTGTCTTCACTCTTGAAGTCTTCGGTTCGACTCCCGTCGCACACCTCTTCTTCACCTGTCGACCCGCAGCAGAAGCCCTCTTGTCTCACCCAGTACTGCTCCGAAGGTATGTGCCTGTAGCCTCGCAGTAGACTCCGACATCACCAAGACGTCTTCCTGACATCACCAAGATGTCTTCATGACATCACCAAGATGCCCTCACCAGCCTCTCTGCACAAGCTTAGCACCTCCTCCGAGCAGGACCAATAGCGAACTCTCGAAGCACTTCTTCTCTCGAATCACCAGGTAGACAGTCTCCTCAAGTCACCAGTTACTGCCCTCCTCGACGCAACACCGTCAGTGTTGTTCTCCACAGCTCACCACCTCTACAGCACTCCAACACAACACCACAGGTGTTGTTAATCCTTCCTGCAGCCCGCTGGCGTCACACAGCCTCGACACCGACCACTGCCGTCGTGCTGCCATCCTCGTGACGCCGTACCTCGTCAGCTTAGTCGTTCCGACACACAACACCTTAGTGTTGTCTGTCCCTTCTGCAGGGCGCTGATGTTACTCAGACTCGACACCGACTACCGTCGCCATATTGGCATCCTCAAGACGCCACACCTCGTCAGCTTCGCCGATGTTACATCAGCCTCGACGCTGTCGTGTTACCGCCCCCAAGGCGCTGGGTCCTCAACTCTGCATCACTGCCAGCGTCTTCTCTCGGCCCGTCACTTCTCACGACGTCCATCGTCGTCCCGGTGGCAACGCCGCCCCTTTTGGCGCTGCCTCACACCACTCTCGGTCTCACTTCATCTTCACGACTCACTACTATGACTCCACAAGACTCTCACTTCCCGACTCCGCACAAGACTCTGCAATACTAGACCCTCTTCCAGACTGACTGACTCTTCACTACTAGACTGACTCATGTTGCGCAATTCCGATGCTTTTATACGGCCCCTTCAATGACGTCAATGGCTGATGAAATATGGTGATCTGAAGTCTAAAAATAGACATTACCTCGGTCGTACTTGTTGATAGTCACGTATTCGCACTGGCGTCTTCGGGGGAAACCCAGTGACCTCTCTCGGGAGATGCGACATAGCTGCGAAAACCCATGACATCACTGGTTGACTCACAGGGCTGACCACCCAGCATGATGTAATGTGCCTGCTGCCCAGCCAACACGTAACAATATAATTAACCTTCGCCTTACTGCAGGTGACGAAATCAAATGTTAATCTCTAAATGACATCTCTTATTTTAAAATCTTCAAGTTCCCGCACCAGAATAAATATCACAGCCTTTTGAACTAAACATGTCAAGTACAGTCTTCAATGAATTGGTTTTCGAAATCTAAAAGTAGAAACAAGGTTGCTGTTCGTGACGAAATCAAATGTTTATCACTGCACACAATCTATTATTTTTTCCAAGTTCCCGCGCAGAATAAATGTTACATCCGGTTGAAATAAAATGTTTCAGATAAGCTGCAAGTATGTTATTTCGTTCTTGAAGTTTTCCATACAGGAAGAATCATACATCCGGTTCCAGTAATTATCAGAACTGTCGGTAACCTCGTACCAAGTGCTAGTTCCATAAACTATGAAGTTGATGTCTAAGATTTAGAGCTGAATAAAATAATGTGCATCCCAAAGTATTTAATGAGTAAGTAGCGTTAAAAAAGAGGCCAGTTTGTTTCTTTATGCAGTGAACAGAAGGTGGTCGTTGGAATTATCTACAGCCATTTCATCATCATCATCTGCAATATGGAAACGAAAACGATGCATCTAAAACCTCTGGACTGCGCAAGTTACCCATGCTCATCGGGAACTGATAGTAAATAGTGCGGCAGGGTGTTTACACGAAGCGATAATGTGCGAAGTCATGAAACAAGTAATTCTTTATTCGCAACTTCATACAAAGTGTACCATGCAATGGATGTGATTCTGTGTATGTAAATACGAGTGGACTGAATGCTCATGTTAGGAACTGTTCGAGTAAAGTATAATTCATCAGTTAAGCCGTGTTATTACAATGCAATAAGTGTACGTGCATTTGTACACTTTATAAATATAACAGAATGTATTAAGTTTTTTGTTATAACTGAAAAAAAATAACATGTAAATTGACTGGCGCTAATTAATTCATTAACACATATCTCTATACGAATATATATTAAATTTCCGAAGGCATAACAAGATATTAAAAAGAAAAATTTAATAACAGTCAGTTTGTGGTAAATCGTCAGCTAGGACTTAGTATTAAAATAAATACGTACATGCTGATATATTCAGTTGAAGTGAATGAAGAAGTTTCAAAGTGTAATGTTTATCTGTTTTAAAGTTAGCTTATTAGAACGTGTGAAACTTCTTGAAACTGTAATAAACGTTAAAAGATGTGTACCAATAATACCTGCAATAATTTTTGCTATGCCTTAATTTCGGTGTATATTTCATTAAACTTTCCTCCTAACTGGTAACCTAATATAGAAATCGTAGTGTATATTCCCAGGTGCGAATAGACAGCAGCGTAACGCATATGCTCGAGCTCGTATTGCTAAGCAATGCAAATTGATTCTGCAAAAATAAATCACATAACTTATTATAGCTTTTATTTTCTGGGCCACTAACATGTTATTACTACTGGTGACCATTTTATATGCGCAAATTTAATGCTGTCCGCTAGTACAAAGAATAAACTTGACTATTCGCATTTATCACATATTTTAGCATTTTATTTTCTTTACGAGACCACTAACAAATTATTACTAAAGGAGACCATTTTATATGTACATATTTAATACTGACAGCTTGTACAAAGGTGTACTTGACTATTCACATATCATAATTACCTTAGGGTTGTACGGAAAAATTTCTCTACTACTAAATGACAGACAGCGAGATGAGACAAAAAATTGCGACGCCCACCTCCCAGTCAAGTCTATGCAGGTTCTGCAGGGTCGGTCCCTGTATATTAGCATGTGGAAATCGCGTTGGACGAAACAGTTCGCAGTCATGACCTATTCTAGGCCTTTGAGCTAAACATCTCTAGACAAAGAAATTAATTCAGTGTTTTTTCATTTGTATTGTATCACTTTTTCAAGTGTTAACCGTGACAAAAGCTCAAGATGATGGATAAGACCCATCTTGCATAGACCATACGTCCTGGATTTCTCTAGACAAATTCGCATGATTATATTACGTTTTTATTATTTTATTTTCAGATTTTAACTACAAGTCACTGTATGTGAGGCTTGCGACCTTCAACTCTCTAGACAAAATCATACAGCATATGATAAATTGTTTATTTGCAGATTTTCGAATAATATATGAATGGCTTAATTAAGCGATTTGCGGAATCTTAGAACTTACATAATTAATACATAGGGTCTGTCGATGACAAACCGACACAGACACCATGCATGCCGCATGCCGCGGCAAAGTACACAGGATTAGATTTGAACCTCTGTTGTACAGAGCACACGTTCCAGATCACTCTAGACGAATTCAGGCGATTATATTGTATTCATGTTTTCATATTTCAAGATGTCCTCATTTATCCTCAAGTCACATCCTACGAGACATGCGACCTGGATCTCTCTCTAAATAAAATCAGACAGTCAGTGACAACGTTCTTTTCGTTGCGGATTTTTAAAACAAATAAAAAAATAATTCAATTGCTCGGTTTAAGGATTCGTAGAGCAGAAATAGTTACTACTTCTAGGCAACTGATGGCAAGGTGCTTATCGTTGCGGATTTTTTTATGACGCCTATGCCCACAACAAGGAACCGGTGTCCAAAATATTAAATTGTCCAATTTGAATTTTCGTGCGTACATTTATTTGAATCATATAAAAATGATTCAACCGCCCGCTTTGAGATTTCGAGCGTGCACTTTATTCGAATCATACAAAAATTTTTCACTTGCCCGCTTTGAGGATTCTTCAGATATATATAATTTTAATTCTTCTGGACATTGCACATGGCAACGTGCACTTCATTGTGGATTTATTTAAATAGTATAAAAATGGTTTAATTACCCGCTTTGAGGAATCTTAAAAATATAAATAATTTTAATACTTCTAGACATAGCTGATGACAACGTGCACATCGTTGCGGATTTATTTGAATCATTTAAAAATTATTCAATTGCCCGCTTTGAGGATTCTTCAGATATAAATAATTTTAATTCTTCTGGACATTGCACATGGCAACGTGCACTTCATTGTGGATTTTTTTGAATCATATAAAAATGATTCAATTTCCCAGCTTTGAGGATTTCTTGCTCGAATGGTCGGAAGGAAAGTGGTTGGGTTAAGAATTTAATCTAGTTAACTTCTGCTTCTTTTTTTTTTGTATTGTAAAAAATTCGTAGAAAGAAACTTACAGATGTAGGAGATTTAACAACATCGATAATTAAGTATAATATGCATTAAAAAAGTACAGAAGGTGTATGTGACCATGCCAACATATTATGTATCTAAATACGTGTCTGCACTTACAATTTCATAGACATATTTCAAATACTTTTTGGAAATAATCGAGAAATAAACTCCCGAGCTGACAGACCTTGTAGCTAGTCATATCAACTTATTGTCAGCCTAAACACGTTCTAGCATTTTAAATTTCTTTTTTGTATGTCAAATAGTCTATATATGATCGATACATATGCTTACGAGCTGACATAATTACGTAGGCAGTCATACCAACTTACTCTGTATCTAATGACTTTTCTGTATTATAAATGTCATAGACATATGTCAAAATTATTTGAAAATAATCGAGAGATATACTTACGAACTGACAGAATGCGTAGGCAGACATACCAACTTATTCTGTATCTAAATACGCGTCTGCATTTTAAATGTCATAGACAAATGTCAAAATAGTTTGAAAATAATCGAAAACTGAGCTTACAACTAACAAAGTACGCATTGCCATATAAAATTATGCTAGGACTTAATAAGTTTGTGCATTTTAAATTTCATAAACATATGACCAATAGTTTGAATCAAGAACTATGCTTAAAAACTGATAAAGAGTGTATCCAGTAATATAAACTTATTCTGTATTTAAATACGTGTCCGCATTATACATTTCCTACACATATGTCAAATAGTTTGTGAATAATCGAGGACTATGCTTTTAAACTGACAGAGGGCGTATTTAGTCATATTAACGTGTTCTGGTACTTAATATGTGCTTGCATTTTGAATTTCATAGACATATGACAAATAGTTAGGCTATAATCGATAAGAATCCTTACAAACTGACAAAGCGTTAATCGAGTCATATAAACTTATTCTGGTACCTAATATGTGTTTGCGTTTTGAATTTCATAGGCATACGGCAAATATACAATAACTATGCTTAAAAACTGACAAAGCATGACTCTAGTCATATTAACTTATTCTGGTACTTAATATGTGTTTGCGTTTTGAATTTCGTAGACAAATGCCAAACGGTTTGGAAATAATCGAAGACTATGCTTATAAACTGACAAAGTGTTAATCTAGTCATATTAACTTATTCTGTATACAAACAAGTGTCTGCATTTTCAGTTTCATAGACGAATGAAAAATAATTTAGAAATAATCGGGAACTATGCTTAAAAACTGACAGAGCGCGTATTTAGTCATATAAACTTATTCTCGGTCTAAATAAGAGTCAGCATTTCGAATCTCGTAGACATATGTGAAACTGCTTTGAAATAATCGGTACCTATGCTTATAAACTGACAAGAGGTCGTATCTATGCTTAAAAACTGAATTAGGACACAGTAAAACATTACATGCGTGCGTGTGGGAAAATCTCTTAATTTGTTTTAAACTTACTATGCATAGCTAAATAACTATGTTTTAAGACATAACTATGCTTTAGGAAAATATTTATATAACAATTACCACATCTATGCTATAAGTAATAATTTAAATAAAATCGTATTAAGTAACTATGCTAGAAGAAATTGTTACTAAAGGAAAACCATTTTTTAAATTTATAAGTAGTCTATGATATAAGAAATAAATTTTACATAAAATGGTTTTAGCCAATTAAACTAAATTAAACTAAATCTGATATGATATCTACTACGAAAAGTTATATTTATGTATACCACATTTAAACTGTCTCTATCACCAATGTATCTGTAGCTCAGTCGACGAGAGCGTACGTCATACTTACTAACACAAAGGTTGCAAGATTGAATCCCACACCCGGCGAACTAAAATTTTTAACTTGATAAAAAAATAAAATCATAAGAACCATAATCCCATACACAAACGCAAGCAACTTCGCCCGTAACAGCAATAGCGACACTAACGCACTCTAGCAAACAACTATGTAAACAAACATAGCGACACCCACGCCGTCTAGCAGACAACGTTGGAATCATGACATCACGAGCAGAAGTGACAGTCTAAAAAAACGTGACGTCGCAAGCAGACGACATAAACAAACATGGCGGCTGAGTAGAAGATGGCGTAACTGACAGTCGAAAAAAAAAACAAATTTGGAAAATCCAAAAATAAAAAACAAGATGGCGGACATGACGTCATAAAACATGGCTAACGTGACGTCATCTAAGATAGTGGACAGTGACGTCATCCAAGTCGACGACAGTGACGTCACGGTGGACATGTTGATTGCGTCATCAGTGGCTCCACAGCCCCCAGCCCCTGCGCCAGCTCCGCCATTATCCTACTACTCACTTGCTATATAAATTTCTTTGTTTTACGTATATGCACTAACATATATGGAGGTACAAATTGTATTTTGTAACCCACAATCAAAACTTGGATGGATCCCCCTCCTGATTTTCGGTTTCTATGCCACAGGTTATGTTATTTCATAGTCCATACGTTAATTTTTAGTACGGTTCAATTATTATTCAGAATGCTACGTGCTTATGAAAACGTGCTAGAATAATGCAGTTTGGCTGAAAGGAGAGAAGTAACAAGGGCTCCAAAAGTGCTAATTTTATCACGATCCACCAAACTAAGACGGAGTTTCACATATTCTCATTATGCAGTATTACCATTGAGTACGGAAGGGGTGTAGGATACGCAGCTGTCTCAAGTCAGGTGGTCGTCCTTATCTGAAAGCTCGTCAGTTGTAAAGGGACTAGAGGAAACGACAAACACTGTACGACAGTATTACCAACATTATTTCCCAAAATAAGCATGTCAGACAATTTTATAGCAATACTTTGTTTTGTGTGCTGAATATTACTTGCAGGACGTATCAACTGCATTTCTTAACCGATTTGGTTGGGCCCAGTTTGCAATGCATTGCTAATTTTCAAATCCGTGTGCCAGTGAACAAGTTCATTAGCGTTACGTTGGCACACAGCGGGTGCATCGTAGATCGTAGAGTCGGCGTCGCTCACCGTTGGTATTTGCTGTGGTGGTTTCATAAGGGAGGGGTGAAGAGGGTTAAGGTGTTGGAGAGGAGGCAGAGGGGAAGAATCCCCGCCAAGGGGCCCGAAGGCTTGTGGGATGGCGGTGGAGGGGCGGTGTTTTGATGTGCCTCCCCTCGCGCGGCGACCGTGACACGACCTCCCCCTCCAGCGAGCCTCCTCGCGTGGCGGCCCACGTGACCGCGCGGCCGGCGTGTGAGAGGTGACGTCACGGCGCGACGAGGCACGTGCGGCGAGGCGTGGAGCGCTCACTTGGCCGGCTGGTGGCTGCGCGTTCGTGGTGCTTTGCTTGACGCGCCTGCAAACAAGCTCAGTATCCACCTCTCTCCCATGTCATTGTGCGGTTCTCTCGCCAGACGCCATGGAGACGGCTACGTACTGGGAGGACTCGTCCAGCATGCAGAATCACCTCAAGTTCGAAGGGTGAGTCGAGGTCGATCCTCTGCATTCTATTCCTCCGAAACTCAAGTGTCGCCGCCCGCTCAAGGTCGAGCCACTAAAAGGGTCACACTCCGTGAAACTGACGCGGGAAAAATCGAGTCCTCCTATTGGCTGAGCTGGGAGGGAGGGGGAGACGTTTAAGTTTGACCAAGGAGTGGAGAACGTCGGAAAACTAACCCGAAATTTTGTTTGAAAGAGCGTACGGTCGAAGCTAAGCTATGATTAATTTCTGCCGGTAGACGTAATATGGTGTTCGGAATCGATTTCTGGATGATTCTACGTATCTGACGCCACCGCCCCTCTCCGGCCACTTTTCGCTTCCCCTCCTTCCATGTTCCTCTTCCCCTCACCCCTCCCCTAGTTATTGTATCTTGGTGGTCCTAGCAGCAAGGAGATGCTGACTCAATCCTATACAACTTGGAGATGAACAACGGAAAAAGTCAGTCTTCTGATATGTTAACCCCGTGTCCATCGAAAATAGACTTAGTTCGTGTATGTGTGAATTTTGCTTTATAGGATTCATCGTATTGTAACTTCGAACTCACGAAAAATTTGCGTTCATTTAAAGAATTTTTTTTGCGGGAATTTTCAGAAATAACCTTTGCAGATGTAGCGGTATATGGCAAGCCCTATCTCTCTTTTTTAAGTCATTGTTCAATAATGCAATTTTTAGTAAATACCTAAAGAGTTTCAAATATAACATTCATACCTGCGGTACACGGCGTCCTTTGCTATCACGAGCTCTGCAACTATTGCTGGAATCACAATGGCGCGACATACGCGATGCGAAGTGCGCAAATAACTAGTCAGCCAATCAGCGTCAAGGCTGACGTCACGTGAGCCTCGACGCTGATTGTTGACAAGTTATTCGCGCCACGTCTGTCGCGCCATTGTGATTAGGGAAAAAAACAGAGAACATAATCGAGTTATTTGAAGACAATGTATACGTGCCGTTATTAAAAAAAAAGGATATTTTCTTGCGTTATTATTTTGCTAAACTCATATATTATCAGTACCTAAGCAGGGATGACATTGAACACGTGTGGTAACTTTGGGACATCTTTACACAATTTTTATTTACCATGTGTGTTAACTGTGAGTAAATAATTATTCAATTTCACGTGTTCATTTACTACTGGGCATTTATCGCAAGCAAATTTCGTCACTCAGATCTGCCATAAATGGATTTTTAAAAATAAATATTCTAAAGTCACATCGCGCGTCTAAAGTCGCCCCCCGCTTACTCAGTAGTTGATTTTGGAATACATTGCGCATTAACCGGTATCGGAGTTCCGGCAGCAAACAACTTTTTTTTTATAATCAGAACTGTCAACATCATGTGGCTTGGACAGGTGGTTAGCACACTGCTTACATAAACAACGTGCTTTGAAATTTTAGTCCACTTTCTCTGGCCGAGTTTTGATGCAACTAGGAAACGTTCAAGCTAAGCGTATTATATTCGCGTTGGGAAACCAAACGTAAACAAACCACCGCGTCACTGCATTGGAGAAGAAAATCAGCCTACTTCACCTTAAAACTAGTGTTCACTACTCGGCAAATTCTGTCTGGGTTTTGCTACAGCTGAACAGTTATGTCCTCTCCCTGCTGTTTCATAAGGTTGAAATCTACTGGTGCAGGCATTTGGTTCGTAGGAGTGGTTATAGAGTGAAGCGTGAGTGTGCTATTTCTATAGTAACCTTTATAGACCGAGTACTCTCACTCCGTTCTTCGCTTATGGAGGAGAAGCAATCAGGAAGCAAGAAAGACTGTTGTTTGGAGCTTTGACGTCAGAGATTTCGGCGTGCTTCGTGTGACGTCGAACATCTAATATGGCTTCGTTGGAGTACTCGTTCTATATAAGTTACTCTAACTATTTATCTGTCAATAGAACATTCATCTTGTGTGATCGCAGATTAGAAACTAATTTACAACTAAATTACTCAGCTACACAAGCCAAATTCGACACAGTTGCGAAATAGGGACAAGCATCCATTTAACAAACGTTGGTTGGGTCACTATTGAAAAGCTATGACAAATTAATAAAAGCATTCTATTACAGTTAACTTAAGTCCGTCAAACAAATTATTAAAGTATATTTTAACATAGCCAAATTTTAAAACAATAGCAAAGTTATAATTTTTTTTCCAAAATGGCGACGAATGCAGTCCTTTGAGCACATGTGTAATTTGATATCTTTTGTACTTATTCGTCACCTGTTCGAATGGACATTTCCATGTAGACAAGAATAATATATAGGCCTACAGTATATAATAAGTGCGCAGTAACAAAACCATTGTCTATATATCTGTTTTGGTTATTTATTTGACCGAAAACTTGTTTTTAAGACATGGTGATCTATTATTTCTGCAGAATTGATTATTTTTATCAGTTTTGCTAAGAAGCTTTTTCTTTACAATTAAAAATAGTTTAATTGTTTTTAGGAATTTCAAAATGTTAGAATTTGTTTGCCTTGTCTAAAAAATACCTCACAATCCTAAACTATTTCCGAACTACAAACAAAAAGAAAGACAAGGTTTAATGAAAGGCGTTTAAGTGAACGTTTGCCGTATGCTTAGGCCTGCTACTTTTCTCATTGGCGCGTATTGTTCGTGACGATAGCTGTGTAAGGTGCAGTCTTTGCTGGTTGACCTCAAAACCTGCCACCAGCTAATCGAGTGCACATTTTCCAAATGACGTCATAGGTTACATTAATGCACTGGCGTACATCAGCCGAACTAATTTATGCGCTACGGTTTGACTGTTTACATTTACCAGTTTTACCATTTACATTTTTGGAGCCAATAGATTGTGATGCTACAGCTGAAATGATAAACTATGTGCAACATTCATAGGCTACTTAAAATAGCGGTCATTATTCGTATTATTTCAATACTTTGAAGATGTACGTATTCACATTCTTTTATACATTTTGTAGTGACCATAAGTTTAATATTGTCACGAGCTTTGTTTGATTTTATTATTGTTATAGCTATTATTCCAGATATATGTTTGCACATTATGATAAGGCGTAAACTTTGACTAGGTTGGCATTTAAATTTTGCACCAATAAATCCTTACATTGATTTGGATTATGGGTTTTAGGCTAATAAATGATATTTTTTCGAAATTCGCTTCCGTCAATTTCACAAACGCTAATTGATAAAACGATTTGATTGATGTTAAATGGAAATCATCAACGAGGCCATTCTCTACGCCCTAACCTAACCTAAAGCTGGATTCACTGTACAGTACAACATCTGAATTAAGTCTTATGGCTAAATAAAATATGTAGCAAAAATTAAATTAATCCAAGTGGCACACTTTGCTTGAGTCATCATATCTCTATACGAAACAGAAGAAAAGTTTGTGAACTATGCACCGGATAAGTTATGGGAGCTGACACCAAACCACGTGTATCTAACTTGTCATATAGCCAAACTTGAAGTCCCAACTCACAGAAGTTCTTTTTACAAAAAGTCGTTTACTTACATAACTGTGAAATGACTGGCCGCCAGGAATAAAACACTATCGAAAGAAACAGAAGATGAAAAATTTAGAAACAAGCAGGTTATCATGTTTTGAAAATGCCTAAATAAAAGTAATTCTTCGAAAACATGCTTTTTGGGGCAGTGAATTGTTATCCTGCAGTGACAATGTTACTAGGACATGTCAGTGTTGCACACATTTGTTTTCGTTTTCGTGGATAAATGATATTAGTAAAACTAGATTACAACATTTTTGATTATGTAAAACTTTATATCGTACATTTAAATGAAAATTTGTCATTAAGTGAAGTATAAATAAGGCTGTTAGGCTTGTCGTTAGATTAGTAACAAGAGTTTATAGCCGATTAGCCATTACACATTCTTTTAGATTTAGCTGAACGTAAAAATTAGTTACATTAATTTTTATTAATTTTTGTAGGATTTTTCTTTTTCATTTCTTTTTCCAATGATTGTGTCATTAAACACATATTTATTATAAACCGGCCCAAAGCTGAAGGTACGTGGGTAAACAAGCAAATAAATAAATGAAACATCGCGTTTAGTAGAGACTATTTCGGAGCTACTCAAAATAGCTAAAAACAGTATTTTTTCAATCTTTTGTAACTAAAAAGCTACTCACGGGATTTGTGTGAAACTACGATAGAAAAGTGTATTGGAATTTGCTTAAAACTTTCCACCAATAAAAAGATGGGGTGACTGCTGAAAGTGCCAGTCAGGCGAGTGTCCTACGATACCACTGCACGCCATTTCAATGTCTTGCGGTAGAGGCGATACCGTGCCAGACGAGCCGGTCAACATCGCTCTTAGCGCCGTGCTTCACTCACACAAACACACGGTCACCGTTCCTCTCAACCATCGTATTCCCAATACTACTCATATTTTCCTAGTGGCTTAGATAGGATTTGCGTAAGGTGGTATTCCTAAATATATAATTTTATAGATCAGCGGTGATCACACCTTCGAAGAGGGGAGTGCGGGAATCCTCCCCAGGGAAAACTAATATTTTAAGGTGCAAAATGGTACTGTCGAATGTTTGAACAATGTTATTGGGACAAACGGGTAGAAGGTTGTAACTCTCAGACACTCCTTCCCCTCTCCATGGCCGCGCCTCTGGTATCCCTCAAGCATGGTGGCACCGTGGTTAAACACTGCACTTGTGTTCCGATGAATCCGGGTTCGACACCGTGGTCCCGCCATCCTGGTTTCGATTTCCCGTGGTTTTCCGAGATCGCTCCAGGAGAAAGTTGTGATGATTCCATACAACAGCACGGGCGATACTCTCTCTCCGTTTGTGATTACAGTTAAGTGTGCCCTAACAGGATGTTAATGAAAGTATATCACAAACTTTGCGAGACGATTCTTTGCAAAAAAGTTAGGGAAAGTTATGCAATTTCAAGACTTTGGCTGGCCCAAATCTTAAGGGAGAAATTCGCGATTGAAAATTTACGTTGAAAACCAACATTTATTAAAATAACCAAAAGTAAGGAGAAATAAATTATATTTCTGGTTGTGGTTTAGTAATAATAAGTTATTTAATCTATAAAAGAATTGTTTTCAGTATCTTTCACTTTCAGTAGATATTAGGGTTGGTCAAGCCATTTTTATATAAATTTTTTAAAGCTGTTTAATGTCACCGTTTGTAAAAGGAGGACCCGTGAACAAAATAGGTCGCTTTGTAGCAATAACTTTAAAATGAACAGTTTTCGACCAAATGAACGTAGGATGCGTGGAGTCTTGCACATCGACAACACGCGATACACTGGGGTTTTATAAAACCCCATTATAATGAAGTAGGAAGGTTTAAAAAAAATCACATATTGCAGTTCTTGTTATTATTATACAATACCGGGAAGTTCAGTATTTATTTCTTCTTACGTTTGTTTATTTTAAGAAATGTTTGTTTCAGGTGTAAATATTTAGTGGCGGATCTATTTCAGGTGTAAATATTTAGTGGCGGATCTATTTCAGGTG
This sequence comes from Medauroidea extradentata, assembly GCA_003012365.1. Taxonomy (NCBI): domain Eukaryota; kingdom Metazoa; phylum Arthropoda; class Insecta; order Phasmatodea; family Phasmatidae; genus Medauroidea; species Medauroidea extradentata. The sequence goes on along the minus strand of PNEQ01033719.1, from coordinate 5,975 downwards.
TAAATATTTAGTGGCGGATCTATTTCAGGTGTAAATATTTAGTGGCGGATCTATCCCTTGAAATTTGCGCCAACCAAATACTCGCATTATGTAATTGTAGTTTTTTACAAGGGATTATATCACAAAGTTTGTAACATACATTAATTACTTCCTGTATGCAACAACCGCTTCCAGAGACGCGCCTGCTGATTCCCATTCGAACCAATGCGGAGTCTTATTCGGCACGGCGAAGCCAATCACTTCTTGACGTGTTGTTCGAAGGTGTGTATTGTTATCTTGTTCACTTTGATTTTCCGAAAGTCGTATCATGCATTTTCGGCTATTACCGACCAACGCATCGGGCCGTTTTATTCGGTGGGATATAAAATTTAAACAGTGTTCAAACCAAACAAGTATGCCATCCAGTGGCGGATTTAGAAACGTATTTGGAGGGGGGGGGCTTGCATGACTATGGATTATAAATAATACCAGCCATCTCTAAAGTGCGGTTGTTTACTGTTGCAGAACATTAAAAATTACATACATACAAGTAGGACCCATTAAATGTACTTGAATCATCATAGATAAAACTCCCGTTACCTTGAGGCGACTGGACATACTTTGGTTACATAATGTTGAACACGATTTGTGGGGGGGGGGGGGGGGGGGTTCTTCAGCCCGGTAGCCGCCCCCCCCCCCCCCTTAAATCCGCCACTGTACGTACGTCAATGAATAGTTTCCCTACTCGGTACACAACAGCGACCGCATGACTAGTTCGGACTGTCACCTAACCTAGAAAGTATAGAAACCTAATTTCTTCTCTGTAGTGATACCGTTTGTTCTTTGACTTGTTGCTCCATAATCAAATAAAAGCCACGACAGAAAGCACGTTTTTTTTTAAACGTACCCACGTGTGCGATTTTTTTTTTTCACATGTTACAAACGTCATGAATGTCGCTTGTTTCTTCGAACAGAGTGCTTATTAAAATCGTCACATTGTGAATATCATTAAAAATATGTCTCATCACTTCAGACGTACGACAGAGCGCTTCGAGAAGGTACATAATGGGTGAAGTGAATAAAAACGAGCAAAGTCTTGTACTTGCGAGATAGCAAGTGAAGACTTCCGACTAGGTGAATAAACGCTAGTATTTGCTTGTGCTTCAAGTAAATACTTTGAGCGAAGTAAACACACTAAAACGGGTTGAATAAAAGTGGTAGTAAATACTTGTACTCTAATAAAAGCTCGTTTGTTCGCGAGGTTGGTCAGACCCATGCTTACAGTGTTTACTTGTTGGTGAAATGGCCGGTTTCATGCAGCTGCAAGCTCGAAAGCAGTACAGTAACAGATTAAATACTAACCCTAATAGTTGCAAACAATTACTGAGGTTTTGAAGATGAGAACATAGATTTTCTTGCGAACTATTTCCTTGAAGATAGATATGAATATCGCGGAGGTGCTCTGTCTCCTAGGATGAAGATGGAAAAATATTTCTTAGATATGTCAGTGATCCTGGATTTCCAAGTGGTGTGGCAGTAGTCATAGGAGTTGATCGTACCACTGTTTGTAAAACATTTTCATATGTTTTGGACAGAATAGTTGATAAAGCTGAAGAATGGATTAAATCTCCATCAACTCGAGAAGAAGTGAATACATCATAAGCGGAATGGAGTTCACGATTCAACATCCCCACGGTTATAGGAGCGTTGGACTGTACGCATATTGAAATTAAAAAACCAAGTGTTTTCGGCGACGAATACATAAATAGGAAAGGAAGAGCTACTTTCAATGTTCAGGCCACATGTGATGTACATGAGAAGATAACAAGTATTGACGCCCAGTGGCCAGGAAGTGTCCACGATGGAAGGATTTGGCGTAATAGTCATGTACAGCAAGATCTACGCCTGTACAATGGTGATGCGGGTCTTTTGGGAGATAGTGGATATGGAATAACTCCCTGGCTTCTTACACCTTTCCAGGACGTTCACAATGCTCAGGAACGTTTATACAACCATACCCACGCTCAAGAAAGAGTAATAATTAAAAGGGTGTTGGGACAACTAAAGCAACGATTTCCAATTATTTCAAATAAGGTACGAGTTTCATTGGAGAAAGTGCCTAAGATCATTGTGAGCTGTACTGTTTTACACAATATTTCCAAGCCCTTAAATGATGGCTGGGACTTTCAGTATCCAGTTCGCATAGCCATAAAATTTGCATCGTATTTAAGAGGAATTCCGTCATTTGCTATAAACAAATTCTTTGATCGATACGAAACTGTTTTAGTTTTTTAATATATTAAATATGTCGCTACTATTCGATATAAAATTATTTATTTTCAGTAAGTTTTTAGAAATACAAAACTACGTCGCTTTATGTTTTGATACTTTCATTACATTGTCTATACCGTGACATCTAATGTCATTGTGATTAATTTAATTTTTTTTTAAGTTCGTTAATTTATGTTGGGTGTACGCTCCCGTAACATGCAAATTTTGACTTCTGAAATGCTGTTATATGTATACTACGCATGTTAAAAATTTTCCATAATAGGAAAATGTAGTCATTAGTAATGTCTACAAAACTAAAATTATTTCTTAGAACATGAAATTATGGATTCCACACTTTAACAGCCTTAAATAGCCTCACTTCCTGTTCTTGAAATGTATTGCAGCTAGTTGTTCCCTTTTTGTTTTATGTGAAACTACTTAATGTGTGGGTCTATTTATTTATTACAAAAACAACACACTTAAAACTATGTTGCTGTGAGTTTTAAAACAAAATACGTTTATTATAAACGTGACTTTAGAGCCCTTCAGATATGAACGTGTTATCCAGAGTGACGTATCTATGGGAAAACATCAGTAGGATTCACAAGACACAAAGATGGAAACATGTGTTGGACTTTAAACGATACTGCCCAGAAATAAAATGACATAGTCGCCGCTTGATGTTCCATAAGAAAAAGAATGGCAATAAAGCCTTTTGAATGGTTTGAACGTAGAGATGATACTGCATTACTTACGCCGGTTAGCGGCACCCTTAAACAAACGCAGCCTATCTAGCGTGTCATCTTAAACCTATCAAGTTGTACACGCATTCATAACTTTAAGTCGAACTCGAAACAGCGTTTTCAAACAAGCACTGTGTTATCTTTTTATTTCAGATAGGGAACTTTTAAGGATGTGTGATATTTTTATTATTTTAAGGAAATATATAATCAGTCCTAATCAACTATAGGCATATTATAGTATTCGAGTGTGCATCGTGCTTTTCATTCCATACACGCAATATTGTGCCTTATCCCTCTATTGTGTTGCATGAGTAAGTATAATGTAATGGTAATCCAGTAAAATATAAGCTCTCGTTAACGATACGCCTAAATTCAGTGCCGTTGTGAATGCTGTTCAAGGAAGGTGGTGAAGAAATGCGAGTGTTGTAGGCGGTCACAGTAACGTTTTAGTTCGTAAATGTTCGTGAACATTCGGCGCTCTTCGTGCCTAGTTTCTTGCACACGCGTAGTTCCCACGAGTTGGTGGTTTACATTTAATGAATTACCAAAATCCAGAATGGTAATACGGTTATTTGTGTGTAGCCAAAATAACCTAATTCTAGCGTATACATACTTAGATGTGAATAACTGTACAATTAATATATTAAGTCAACTGTGGAGTAATGTTACGGAATACACTTTTAAAACTAAGATGTCGCGTACACAGGACTATCTTATTAAGTAGTCTACATATTTTCGTGTACGAATATGAAGTACCTATACTACGCTGGCTGTCATTCTCATAGCCGAAATTCATGAAGCTCTAAAAATGTTAAGTGCGCCGCCTAACCACACGTGAGAGGCTCAAAAGCGACGGAGCTGTTGGGTCGACCTTGAAGCGCGCGTCAAATGCCGCGTCGCCTCAACGAGCCAAGCGCTGAACTAGGGTGCAAGCTTCCCGCCGAACGGTTTTTACTATGGAAAACTAAGCGGTGACCATATAATTTTACTGGTGGAAAGTCTGCAACTAAGTTTAATGCAGGTCGCAAACTGAGTTTCACATACATCCAGTTAGTAGTTGTTGGAGTGCAGAAGTCTGAAAAGGCCGTTTTTAGCCATGTTGGAGGGCTTAGAAACTGTATTTTTAAAGAACGAGGCGTCTTAACAATGAGGTTCCAACCTTGTCTGAAGATTGTTTTATATTCGTACGTTGGCACAATGAGCGCACGTGGAGTATTTTCGTAGAAGAAACCGGTTTACGAACACACTGAAACGCATTTGAAGTATGGGGTATACGGCCGCCTTAATGTCTGAATTACCGGTTAGTAATAAACTTCACTGCAATAACATATATTTCTATTTACAGTTCAGATTATATTTCTTCCAACAAACGATAGCTCGTTTTTTTATAACTGAATTTTCGAGTAGGGAAGACCTCTCCGACAATGCTTCAGTTGTCTACAACATAAATTTTACCTCAAATTTCATATCTTTGTATGTATTTGTATTTTTGCATAAATATTCATACATAAGTATTTGGTTCGCACAGAAATAAAATTTCTTTTTATCGGAATATGCAGTCACGTTGGTCTAAAATGTTTTCCGAAATCATTCAAACTTATCTATACTGACAACAAACAGAACCTAGCTAAGGGCAAAAAAAATTCAAGTGATGGACGAAATAATATCCACTAATATATCAGTGCAAAATACATGACAAAAAAGATTAAATGAAGTGTTATTTTTATACATGTGTAAGGGAATAATATAAATATCTGTATTTCAGAAACCCAGCTGTATAGAGTTTATAATGAAAAAAATTCGATTCGATAAAGAGGGCGGGTTGGATCAGAATCAAATTCGTAAAATATATAAGTAATATACATAATAAGACTAGCATTTAACTGTCAAAACGGGGTGTAAGTCTTTGCTTTTTGAGAGCTAAGATCAGCTCCCGTACAGAGTGGACGGAAATATTTAGTCGATTAAAAAAAAAGTGCTCTGCTATAAATTCAGCTACTTTGGCATTAAATTTTCTTTCATAAATAGTTTCTCTCTTCTTGTTTAAAATACTGGCAGAACATTGGTACACCTGTCTTCAACTTATACGTGTTTTAGATTGTCTCACGAATATAACGGATGCTTAAGGGCGTTCATGTTTATACGAAATAGTGTTAGTTTTGTAGGTGATACTTTTGAGAATCATAGTTTTCGCATAACGGTGCGTCAAAGTCAAAATTGGCATGTTCTGCTGCCATGCAAATAGTGAAAACCATTTGACTACGTTAGTGAAATAATTCACAGTGAAAGACCATGCCACGGGCTACGTAATAAAACATGTTTATAAAATTCAGTTAATTATTTTTGTATTTAAAAAAATTGCTGGATTTCCAACTTTTTTCCTATACCGGTACTTTTTGCGATTTTTTAAAATATTCAAAATATTACGTTATGGTATTTTAAATACTTTATTGCATAGCACATGTGATGTAATATCACAGTGAATTATTTTATTCAAGTAGGTAATAGTTTTCACTATTTGCATGGCAGCAGAACAAGCAAATATTGACTTTGACGCACCGTTATGAGAAAACTATGAGAGTTAAAATTATTTCGTAAGAGGAAACAGCACTCAAAAGTATCACCTACAAAACTGACACTATTTCGTATAAATATAAAATTATGATTTTATCGCACTTGAACACTCTTTAAGTGCTCCGATACGGAAGAAAGGCTCGATAGGGGAACACTGCGGATGAAGGAATGTCATGTTGATAAGAAATGAAAAATATGAACATATCAACAATAATATTGTTACAAGTTTGAAGAACACAAACTTTATATGTGGGCAATTCCCATGAGTTCTTTGGGATAGAGGTCTTATAATTACAAATAAAAGAGTTAAATTAAGTACTGGATTTAATAGCTCACAAAGCTACGAAATACACAAAACAGTAATCAACTAGAACTCTCACAACACAATTAGTTATGCACACAATTACT
>PNEQ01033718.1:0-21794 GCA_003012365.1 Medauroidea extradentata | reverse complement strand
CTATTGGAAGTGGTCTTACAAAACAAATCTCAAATGTATTACCATTATGTATTTTAAAGATGCTCAGTTTTGTCATTGTAAACTGAAATAATTTCGCAGTTTAGGTACTTTCCTAAAGACGTTAAAATACATGCATGACATACTGCGACGGCGAATATTTCAGTACGAAAACGTATAAACGTATGCTGGCATTTCGGATGTGGAATTTGTATTTAGCTACCAAAAAGGAGTGTTTTATCGTGCTTACCTAATATGTAAATGAAGTACACAATTATTATAGTATTGGCACTTTATGAAATCCTAAAATATGAAAAAGTTTGACTGTCTGAAAACCAGTTATATATAACTACCTTCCCGGCTGCGGCTTCATCCGTTACTGTTAAAAATTTAACAAAATTTTAGTACCTATTCTTAAATTGTTAAAGTAAACAAGGTACATTCCCTAATAGTTGTGTACCATATTATGGCAGTTACCATCGTTTAGTCCTCGGCTATAATTTTCTGTACAAAAAAATGAAGGAAATATTTGAGACATCGTCATCTGCAGGTATTCTGTCAAAATTGTACAACATTATAGTAACTCCGGTTCGATTCCCGGCTGGTTGGATTGTAGTGTTTCATTAGCCAAATCTCCCGTTTCTCCCGTCCTCATTAGAGGCACTGCTCTGTATCCAGCTCATGTCACCCCTCATCGGCTCTAAGCTTGTCCCGTGGCGGCTGCGTCCTCTATGCTTTTAACATTTCACAACTTTGTCACATGCTTCAAATATAATCATGTTCCATTGCGTCAATGTCGACTGTCCTACCGACGACTGCTTTTTGTTCAGCGTGGTCGCGGGTTTGTATCCTCACCACGTGATGCTAACAGACGCACATCTTACCCTGAACCTAGGACAGTATTTAAGACGAGTGGTATGACTTTCCCTACAACATTACATCAGGTTTCGCGTTTCGAGGAGATGAATGATATTTGTGTTAATGTGTACGCTTGCGTTGACAAGGAAACAAATATTATTGACGAAATGTGTGCTAACGCGACTGAAACTCGCATAGTTCCTCTTCACATATCTCCTGTGCGAAGTGAGCGCCACGTAAATGTTTTGGCATTTTGTGCTAGTGAATGTACTGCCCATTTGCATTTTGTAACTATTAAAAATCTAGCACACCTTGTACACAGTCAGTTGACGAAACATACAGGAAAAATTTGGATTTGCGAGTACTGTCTTCAGTATTTTTCGAGCGAAGACAGACTGACTGCACACACTGAACAGTGTAAACAACACTCTGCTGTATGTGCTACATTCCCTAGCCAGGATGATAATTGGCTTGAATTCACAAACTTTTCTAAGCAGCAGAGAATGGGCTTTGTAGCTTATAGCGACACTGAAACTTTTTTACAGCCCATGTCTACATGTATGCCACAAGATGGCGGCTCTAGCACGACGGTTATAATTAAAACATGTACTGTACGCTACGTCTGTTTTGTTAGTGTGTAGTTACAATGCTAGCAAAACAGAGTACCATACGTTTGTGGGTGAGGATTGTATGGAGCATCTTGTGGCTAAACTTATCGAGCTGACAAAATGTGTATGTGACATTTACAAGGTAAATGTAGGTAAGAAGACGCTGACTGCGACCGATAGGGTCCGGCTCGCAAGTCAGACGAAATGTCACATTTGCAAGAAGGACTTGCATGATGCATCAGACAAAATTGTACTTGACCATGACCACCTGCTGGTGAACTTAGAGGATACGCACACAACAAGTGCAATTTACAGTTCCATCTTGCGAAGAATCAGCTCGTAGCTGTATTCCACAACATGCAAAATTATGACGGTCACTTTCTCATGCGTCCGCTGGCCTCTCGCCTTGTCACTCAGGCAGACGGCAGCATAGTTGTGGAAAACCCTGGTGATATTAAAGTCATTGAGAACACTATGGAGAGTTACAAGTGTATCACAAAATATATTCCCTATGGAAACACAGCACAAGGAGGCATGCGCACAGTACGAATTAGGTTTATAGATTCTTTTAATTTATTGACCGCGTCACTGGAAACATTAGCTGGTAACCTAGTGTCGCACCAGCTAAAACTCACCCGTGCGCAGTTTCCAGACGATGCGCAGTTTGATTTGGCTCAAAGAAAGGGAGTTTTTCCATACGACCACGAGAAGTCTATGGAAAATCTACGTGAGACTTCCCTGCCTCCTAGAGACGCATTCTACAATGTAATGAAAGGCGACGGTGTGAGCGAGAGCGATTATATGCACGCTCAGAATGCCTGGAATGCGTTCAACTGTGGTAGCTTAATGGAGTATGCCTTGCAGTATTTACATGTAGATATATGTTTGTTAGCAGACGATTTTGAGAATTTCAGGACGGTTTGCTTAGAGGCATACGTTGTTGACCCTGCATTTTATGTCACGGCTCCTGCTCTAGCCTGGGACGGTCTCTTATCAAAGACACAAGTGCGCTTGGAGCTGTTGACCGACCCTGATAAATAACTTTTTGTTGAACGCAGGGTTCGAGGCGGTATTACTCAAGTAAGTAAAAGACACGTAACTGCCAACAATATTTACATGGACGAGGACTACTACCCTTCCCTCCCATCATCTTACATTTGCTACTTTGACATAAACGATATGTACAGTCATACAATGATGTCGAAACTTCCTATTACTAATTTTCAGTGGGTTCTGGAAAATGAATTTTCTCATTGGGATTTCGCCAACATCGATACACAAGGGGACTCATGCTTTTTCGCGGAGGTTGATTTGATGTTCCCAGAGGAATGTCACGATGTGCTATCTGATCTACCACTTGCACCAATCAATGGCGTTCCACCAAACGGCACTATGGAGAAACTCTTGCTCACTTTAGAACCGCAGAATAAATATATTATACATGGGCAAACAGTGAAGCACTTCCTGGCGTATGGCGCTGTTCTACAGTCTGTTCACCACGTATTGCGTTTTGATCAGAGTGCATGGATGGCCCCTTACATTAAATTTAACATTGACAAATGTGCTCAGGCTACGAACGCGTTTGAAAAATCGTTTTTTAAATTAAGGGCGTCAAATCCTCGCCGATGAACTTGTATTGATCGAGATGGAGAAGCTCGACATTATCTTCAACAAACCACTGTACACCGGTGTTGCAATTCTCGACCTTTCAAAATAGTATCTGTACGATTTTCACTACAACTTTTTGCGTCAATTGTTTCCTTCGCCCTCCTTGCACCTGCTGTATTGTGACACCGACAGTTTAATTTACGAGGTTCACTGTCACGAAGTGTATTTTCGCATTGCTCCTCATTTGGCTACACGCTTTGACACTTCAAACTATGCGCCAGATAATCGTAAAGGTTTTCCTTGCATAAACAAGGGCATCTCAGGCGTTATGAAGGATGAGTGTGGTGGTAAATTATCACAGCCTTTGTAGGTTTGCGTCCTAAACTTTACGCTTACACCCTACAGGACGGGAAATGTACGCGTGAAGCTAAAGGTGTAAAGGGTAACGTGCTGTACACGCTCATGTTTAGTGATTATTTGGAATGCTTGATGCAAAATTCACGAGTTTTGGGCACTCAATATCATTTTCGGTCGTGCGAACACATAGTCTTTACTGAAAATGTAACCAAAGTAGCGTTGTCGGCAGCTGACGATAAGCGTTACATCAACACAGACGGTATCACGACTTTGCCATGGGGTCATTATCGCGTCTCTTTACCAGAGTAAAAAAAAGTAACATGAGGGAAATTCAATCACCTGTCTGCTTCGCCTGGAGGGTCTGCAACTCGCACACCACACCCGCTATGCTGTGTGACCTACCGACTCCGGCTGAGCATCTGTCCCCATCGCCTGGCGGCTAGATGCTATCACGCTGGCCTTTCTGTTGGTTGGGTGCTCACCGACAATCCTATCAGCTGACAGTGTAGCTGTCTATACATCACGTCTACGTCATACAACACGATCACCTGATTTATACAACAAGCTGTGTACAAGTTTTGAAACAAGAACTGCATGTGTGTGTGTTTCTCACAAAAAGTGTTATACAGCGAAGTGTATGTGACCTTCAAGCAACGCGATTTGTGCGTGTACTGACTGCGTTATGAAATTTGCGCTCGCGCTAATGCTGTTTCACACAGCTACCTACGTAGCAAAAGACAATATTTGTTTTTGGTTATCTACCAACCTCTGACTGACTAGAAATCTGTGCACGCGATAATGCTGATTTACAGTCATGAACTGTGTACATAACAAATGAAAAAAAAGTGTATGTGATTTTACTGCATATATGTAATTGTGATAAATAAATTATTATTTAAATGTGTAAGTTCTTATTTCGTAGCTAATACATGCCATTTTAATGTACTCACCTAGGATGTCAGCAACCAAATGAGTATCAATAACTGCTGAGCATCGACATACAGTGTTGGAGAAATCTAAGGGGGAGACATTGAGGGGTAAGAATGGAGGAGACAGCTCCATCCCTCCCCTAAGTGCTGAAGGGGGTAAGCCTGTGATACACAGGGGGTCACATGTGCTGCACACACACTCTCTCTCTAGCACCATCTTGTAGACATCTTCAAGATGTCTCAAGGATCTGATATACGTCTTGAAGATGTCTTCAAGATGCTATGAATCTTGAGGATGTCTTAGGGCTGTGAGACAAGTATGTGATAAGCAAATAATTTTTCTTGAAGATTCCTTCAAGATGTCTTCAAGATGTTATGCATCTTGAGACATGTCTTACACACACATTAGGAGTTGTATATGCCTCAAGCAGATTCTATGCATCTTGAGATATGTCTTAGGAGTGTGGGACAAGTATGTGATAAGCCTTAATTTTTTTTCTTGAAGATTTCTTCAAGATATCTTGAAGATTTCTTCAAGTTGTCTTCAAGATTTTTTGAAGATGCCATGCATCTTGTAGACAGCTCCCTTGCTCATAACAAACAATACCCACATGACACTTAGGCACTATTTCCTCCAAAAGGGTCCTTTCTTCAAGATGTCTTCAAGATTTCTTGAAGATGTCTTCAAGATGGTATGCATCTTGTAGACTCCCCCACCCCTCACATACACACAATCAATACCCGCATGGCGCTTAGACACAACTTGTACCAATAGTGTCGCCAACCCCTCTGTACACTACCTCCTCTGCACCCCTCGCCTACATACACACAATCAATACCCACATACAGGGCGGGGCTTAAGCTCTCAGCCAATCACAGACCTCAAGGCACTTAGGTACTATCGTACCAAAAGACCCCTACAACCAATCACAGCCCAGGATACGCCCCCCTAGACAACGTCTTGGCCAATCAGAGGCCTTGCTGCAGGCAGGGGAGGGGGTTGCAAGGTTAACCATATGCAGGTTAGGCCGATTTTGCTCCCTGTTGAGTCAAAACATACATGCACCCCCTACTGGTTACACGTGAAACTGTTAAAATAAATATATATGTTGACATAATCTATATTAATAATAGTTATTAAAAACTGTATGAGATACGGCTAATTGATTATTGTTAAGTTATCTTCACCCTGCAAGATTGAACACAGAGTAAATATTTAGCAATTGCAAATGGTGGCTCCTTGTTACATGTTCATATTATATAAATAGTGCGAAAGTACCTAATTTAACTTTAAAAGTAGCATGAATGATTCGTAAGTGAAAGTTATTCATAAATAGTGATTTTTTTGATACAACAAATAGCATACAAAACAAGCTACGGCTGAAATCGGCATTATTTTAGAGTCTCAACTTCAGGCTCACAGCAAAATATCGGTTATAATACTGGGAATTTAAACATTAAGTGTACTCATTTCTGATACGCACGATAGCGAAACGTCAGTTTACACTCAGTCATGTGCAAACAATGCCGCATCAATGTCACACAGTCAGTGCAGCACTGTGTTATTAAACACACCGTAACAGTTTACTGTAGTAAATACCTTTTTATCTAGGCTACGTATACTCGTTAATTGTTAAGATACACTTAAGTCTAACAATCTACCATGAACCAATTTATTTTAATGGTGTGTGCGTGTTTAATGCTGGAAGAGTTAATGGTACATGTTAAAAAACCACACATTTTAACATAAATCGTTATACACATACAACGAATGACTACCCCACCCATCACCAATGTTGTAAACTACATTTGTGCTGGACGAAATGCAAATTTTTGTGTAATGCTGGTGCTATACTGAACAGTTTAACAAACGGTAAAATATGTCCACTCTTACGGTTTTACTTGCACATTTATAACATATTCAAACACTTAAAAGTACAGCCTGAAACAAAGTGTTGGTTACCGGCATATTATATTTGCAATGAACGTCTTCCAATCAGCTCTGTTGCCTACGCGCTAGGCTCTGTATCGCCACGCACAGACTTCACGTGCGTTTGGCATGAAAAATATGCGTCCTAGACAGTCGCTTTATTGCTATGTTCATATTAACCAATAATTAACTTTCAACTGTCAGATTATCATGCCATTAAAAAATTTGTCAGCAATTCAAAGGTGGCCACCTTTTTCAATATCGCAAGGGCTGAAGTTATCAATTGACGTTTACTGTTGGTTTATTGGCCGTATTATTATGAGGTAAAATTTTGAGTTTTGTCCGTTCATGTCGATCAGTGTTTGGTTTATAGGAAAATTAAAGTTTTAATATTTGATTTTCAAAGGCGAATTACTCACTTAATATAACGGATACGTACAAAGTGGTTTGTATACTTCCTGATTTATTTTTCGCAATGAATCACGTGCCGCAGTTTGTCAGAAATGTTTGTGAACACCCAGGAATATATATATATATATATATATATATATATATATATATATATATATATATATATACACACACACACACACACACACATGCGGGATGTTCAAGAAAGTACGTAACAATTTTCGGAAATATGAGGTGAACTTATAAAGGTACATTTTTGGTTGTTGCAATTATTACAGTGGAATTTTGCTATTTAAATTAATCTTAGAAAATTTAAAACGTCGTTTGTTGAAATAAACTTATGTAAGAAGAAAGTAAATAATGGATTTATGGTTGATATTGATAAAGAACCGTATCCTTCTGACTTTGGTAGAAATTTACATCCACCACGCCGCCGCACTTGCTTTTCGGATAGTCTGTCTTGGAAGTTTAGAAACTATGTTCTTCCCCCTTCTTATAATTAAGTTATTTTATCCAGTAAATAATGTATTTTACGTATCTTTAGATAATTCCTTACGCTTTAACATTCTGAAACAAACAACATGTTGGTATCTCAACTGATTAGCTGTATATCATTTGCTAACCGAAAACCTGAAGTGACGCTCCTGATATATACCAATATATAAAGTTGGAATTTAGAAATATCCTGAAATATATTTACAACCATTAACATAATCACCATTACGAAGCGAAAAGCAGCATTATATCTCGAATGACAGAACTAGGCAGTGCAACGGAAACACATTGACCTCACATTCGGGTGGACCTGGATACATAACCGGCCATCCTGATTTCAGTTTTCAATGGTTTCCCGATTATGCTGCTTGTTGTGAATGCTGGGATGTTTTTTCTTAACAGAGGCCATGGCCGACTCCTGTCATAACTCCTGTCACAGTACCAAATCGTGTGTCAGTGTCTCTAATGACCTCGCTGTCGAAGGAACGTAAAGCCCACTTATCGAACTATATATATATATCGACTTTGGACAACGTTTACGCGCAAATTTAAATGTCTGGCAAATAACTAAATTATTACGTAGCCAGAGCATGTTGACTATCGGGAGTGATCGGTTTCGCTAGCATTTTTTCTTGTCCAGTTGTAAATTCCCATGACAGGCATACTCACAACATTATTACTGAATAAATTTAATTAAAGGCATTTGGACCAAATGCTACATGAATAAATAATTGTAAGATATTTAAGTTAACTGTATTAAAATTGTATATTATACGTTTAAAAATACTAATATTTCTGCCCACTGTATCTTGTATGTTTACATTTAAAATGGACTTAATAACCGCTATCTTGCTCCTAACAACTAAAATTTTACCAGGGGACGCCCCCGGAACACCACTACTGGTTACGACCCCGCGCTGAAACAGTTATATCAGCATTATCCCCCTTCCCGTTAAAAAATTGTTCAGGTCCGTGACACCTTGAAACTCTCCACACACCATCCCCCTCAACACAAATACGACCCAGCACCCCTGACAGTATCTTAAATCTATGAAAATTTGTTTACCTTTCACATTCATTAGGTAATGGGGTTGTTTAAACTTCCTGTGTATCGTGTGTGTTGCGTACCTGTGAGACATAAATTTTCTTGATAATGGTTAAATTGAGGACGTTGCAGCAAGTGGACTTTGTTTTTTGTTTATTGGGTTCTCCTGCAGCAAACGGTGTCAAATAATCTCCAATAAATGCACAGTCAAAAAATTTTATGACATTAAAAAGGCTTGACCAACAGAATTTCCTGCTTAAGGTGAAATATATTCTAAACTATGTTTTCACAGAGAGTAGATGTACATATTACTAAACTACACCCGAAAGTTAATAGTTCATGTCTTCTTACTTTTGGCTATTTTTACGAATGTTGCTTTTTGATTTCAATTTTCAATTGCTATCCCTCGCTTAAGATTTGCGCCAACAAAAACATGCACGATATAATGTAACCAAAATTTTATATGAAGTGATTTCACAAAGTTTGCAACGTACTTTCATGAACATCTGATGGCTGTGTCTACAAACACATTCACACACACACCTATATTATATATATATATATATATATGCTTCCAAGAAATTAACTCGTAACCACACCACGCGAATCCTGTGCTAAATTGGAGACGAAAATTAAGTTTAAAGGGCTGTGAAAGGGCTGTGCGACATTTTACGTGTGCTATGTGGCAACCAATGTTACATGGTGAAATTCCACTCTTGCGCTTTACATCCAGAGATTATTTTATATACGTTACGTCAAGGAAATTGATAATTATGTTAGGGCTGCTCGGGGTTTAAATCTGTACCGATAATATGCAGATCAGGACAGTAAGACTGTAAGACAAGAACTATATCTGTGGAGCGCTATAGGGGACTACATGCAGTGCTACTTCACCACATTGTGAATATAAAATGTTATCATACATAATTTTTCCACTGACATTTTTATCTCCAATTTAGCCCAGGATTCACGTGGTGTGTTTTTTACGCGTTTGTTTCCGAGCACCCTCAGCAGATGGTGTGTTGTATGAAATGAGATCAAAAAGATACACAAGACATGTGTGCTATGTCTATTCCTAAAGAGTGTCACCACTCGTGAATGTGTACAAAACCAGATGTTTTTGCAAGAAACGCAGTCGAACTGAACGTAACATAAAAATTTGGACTCCAAAAGCAGTCTCTGTCTATTAAAACTAAGGAGCGGTTTACACATGTTATTCCAAAATGGTATTGTAAATTAATTATTTGTGGTTGCATGTGGGTATGTCATATACGAATTATTTACAACAAAAATCGCGTTTTGTGTTTTTACATTGAATGCAGACGTTTTCAGCATACGAACTAAAATTTTATTCAAATAATGCAATTTTATGTTAGGGGCTCAGACATATATTTTTGGTGGCAAATGATAACGATGCCTTAAATGAGAGTTTCATGATGTTGGTACAAGTTTTATGCCTTGTATTATCCACACCGACACAATGAACTGTCGCTGAAATGCTTATTGGGTCTGTGATAGCGCATTCGCCACACTGATTGCCTTCCGCCTTAACGCATCATACTTGAATGTCGATTTAACTAGCGATTTTTGCAACTGGGGCACAAAACATCTAGAAAAATAATACTGCCTGGGATAGGGGTGTCCACTGGCCAGTCCATCCTACATAAAGCAGTCGAGTAAGATAACCTTCATCCCTCCAAATCAAAAGTCTTAAGCTGTGGTCGGACGAGGAAAATAAGTGGCTTTTGTACACAATGAGGATGTAAATATTCTCTAGAGAATGTTTGCTTTCGGGTCGTATTCCGTTGAATTTTTGCCGCGTACTTTGCTTTCGTGCAGAACGCATTAGGGAATGATAAAAGTTCGTGCGCTCGTTTTGAGAGCAAATTATTTGTATTCAAACTGAGAAACTGATCAGTGGCTAAATGACGACGAAGCCAAGAATAGATAACTAAGTGGAGACAATTGTTTTAAGTTTCTGTGCTTAGAGGCCATGTCAGTGTTCCAGGCGCATGTATGCAACCAGCCATAGCACTATATATATCAAGGCTAATTTTATGTTCGGTGTAGCAATAAGAGTATTTCACATACCAACGTAATTTTTGCGCTTAATCAAAGATACATTCGTTCTTATTTACGCTGCGTTATGCGATATCAAATGTAACAAAAGGTTACATTATCAACGTGATATGAAAAAAAAGTTTAACAAAATTTGTAGCAACCAATCTTTATACATCATTTCGGCAAACGCAGCGAAAATAAGAATGACTCTGTATATTATCAAATGCGAAGATTATGTTGATATGTGTAATACTCTTATTGCTATAGCGAACGTAAATTTAGCCTTATATTTATATGCTTTAAATACGGGTTGCATACTGTGTCAAAACACTGACATAGCCTCTTAATCGATCAATTATATTTTGTAAACTTAACGAGTCCATTATCTGAGAAAAAATTTACATAAAACGATTTAATCAACACAACTAAATACACTACATCATCCACTTGCTTCCAAGTTATCAAATTACTCTACATTCCTGCTTCTTGTATTCATTGGTACTAAATTTTCATATATTTGGTTAATGTATTCGGTTACTCCATTAAAATTTATTTAACAATTCTCTACAAGCATTTATTCCTTGATAAGATACCCGAAATTGCAATAATCATCATTTTCGTTTTTTACACAATAACAAAAGAGGAATGGTTCATGTTTGATATTTTTTTTCCATTAGACATTCATTTCAATTTAAGTTCTACATTATTGAATTTTTATCTGCTTGATTGTGTCTTTCTCGTAATATTTCTTTATATAAACCAGAATCAGTGTCTTCTTCCATTAGATTTTCAAATTTTACCCTTAATTCATATTTTTTTATAAAATAATCCAAATCAGGAAATATAAAATATTTAACTTTCAATGAATGCTTATTATTCTAAAAATTTAATACAAAATCCTCTTTATGGTGGAGATTTACTCGAATAGATTCATGATTTTTACAAGCTTCTTCATGTCATTTAATTTGTTTGTAGAATAAAAATTCTTTTAATATCTACCACAAATGTACTTTTAAGTTTTTTTTGCTTCGAGATTTGTGATCCAATAAGCCTTTTTATCCAACAATAATGATCAGTATTTTAATTTTTAATGTAAAGAATGTTTACATCTTTATCAGTTTTAATTTTTGTTATTTTCAGTGGATAAAACCTATACCCAATTTCTTTTCCTTTTTCTTCATATGCATACACATTAATTGGAACACCAGTTTTTTTTAATAATTGTATTTGTCTAACTGCATCGGAAATTCTAAACCTTAAGTTCGTGCTGAAATGGTTTGTATTGATTTACTATATGTAGATCATGTTTTTTTATGTAGTGCTGATGTAGTGGATCGCAAGAAATATTTTTATAACCGTTTTGAACATTTATAACTACTTGCTTGTCTTTAATTTTTTTGGTAAATCTACACAAGAAGCTCCTTTTAATGTGTTATGTTTATTAATTCTTAACTCTAGCTCAAATATTTAATTTATCATTCAGTGTGATGGTTTTCTTTTAAATTTTTCTAAATCAGCTAAATTTTTGAGATAATTATTTTACAATAATCCTCCAAATTAAATATTTTTAAAATATTTTACTTTTTTGTATTGAAATATGCGTCTTGTTTTTCCTCATCATAATATTCCCCCTTTTATACGGGGCAAAAAAATTAAATATAGGCCTACATTTAAGTCGTTTCGTTCTAGATACAATTTTATTTTGCTTAAAATTTTTCTTTCATATATTAAAAAAAGTTCTGGATCTATACAATCGTTTATATTATTAAAAAAATATGTTTTCAGTATACCATCAATTGCTGATTCTATTTCATGTATTTCACAATTGTTATTTATTACTTAGGCTTTTTGTAATTTATTCCCCAATTTCATATGTATTTTATTTCGTTCGTGATTTTTTTATGATTAATTACAAGTAATTCCACAATTTTTTAATTTCATAACAACTTTTTTCAAGTTAAATTTTTGACTAATTCAAATAAATAAAATGTTTACTACATATTACATATAAAACTTAATTATTGTTATTTTTGTTTAGTGATATAATTTTGCAATCGTGTTTAGTTAACAGTTGGATAACAGTTTATACTCATGCTTGCAAATGCCACAAATAGCTTTCATTGTTAAATGTTTTACTTTGCGTGATGGCTTATGAAGATATTGACACGTTTCACATATTACTTGTTTTATTGAGTTGTTTACTTTTCTTATTTCTTGTAAAATTTTGCCTCTAATTTTAAACTTATTAAAATTCGTCCCACACGTTCTGGAAATAATGGACTGTGTTAGATCTATTCGATAGAGTTCTGAGTTCGCTGATAATTTTTGCTTCCATTTGAAAGAAAAAATTTTCTAGAGAAAAACAAAACTGTAAAAATTTGTTTTTCAAAATTTCGATAATTTGTATTTTTATACTTAGAATTTAATTTAAAAAATTTAGAGCGTTGAAAAAACTAACGATGTGAAATTAAAAATTTTGAAAGATGTTAAATTTTAACTGTTTGACATGGATTTTCTGGATTTTGGGTTTTAGATCCATAAGAAAATACTCACGAATAAGGAATAGAATTTCATAGTAGATTTAGTGGCTGGACATTCAAATGTGTTGAAAAATAGTTGTTATTTAAGTAATTATTTCTTATTTTCTATAATAAATATAGTAACAATTGTAACATCACTAAATATACTTATCGATGTTAATGAGTTAAAGAACTTTCCGACATTAAGGCAGGTAAACAATATCCAATAAATAATATTGAAATTAATAGAAACGAGATTTGGAAATAAAGCAGTTTTAATTTCGGAAATTTTTTAAGTAATATTACCAGACAAATATGGTCGAAAATTCACTGGTAAAGTTTTAAAAGATGCAAATAGGAGAAATGTGGATTTTGTTTATAATATAAATAATTACCTTTTTGTACTCTTTACAGCTGCACAGTAATAACAATGTCCCTGTCGATACAAAACTAAAAATCTAATACCCTGTGTTGAACTTCCAATACACGTTACTTTACTAAACAATTACATATCTATTTCAATATACAATCTACATATAATCACACGTCCGTGTGTACATACATTTTCCCTTAATCTTACACACATCAGGTACAAGGGGTGTATCTGCAATCCCAATTGCATTACGATGCTTTTTTACTGTGAGAGTTTTCGTATCCCAGTTTGCGCAAAAAGGTATTTGAAATATCGATATATTTCTGAAGATTAAATGTTGAAACGTAACAAAACTTACTAAACAATAATTCTACTCACTGCAGTGTTCTCAAAAGCTTATTTAGTAAAATAGATGATAAAATAATTTTATCTGTAAAGTTAAATAGATCTTTCTAATTTCTAGATCCCAAAATTTTCTTGTAATAGAGTTTGTGGTTCATTACGATTTAAGTATATATTGATGGTTTTTCAAGAAAAGATGTAAGTTCTTCATAAATACATGTGCAAACATAAGCTTTGAAAGGTTGCCCTATGATTCTTGTTTAAATAAGCTCAAAGGTTTACACTTTTAAGGCAGAATTTATCTTCAAATTATTACAGTTTCTTAAAATGGTATATTTTGTGTTTCTTTCGAAAAATGTCCTTAAATACCATTATTTTTGCATCTTAAAAGTCACAAAATTACCTTTAATTTTTGCCTTTGCGTGTGTTTTTGTATAGGCTCTACTTTCTTGGGGTATACAACCCCTCCCCCCTCCTTCACCCTATTTCCTAAACCCGTGCACAACTGCACCTATACTCCTGCAAACATCTATTAACAAACACAGAAGTTTCTCAATTATAATTTGTTAAATGTTCAAGCAGTTTTCACAGAGTAATTATGTTTTATTTTTAAAAAAGGAACTTAAGAACACGCTATCAGAATTAATGTAAGTTCTCTGGGCCATCCACCGGTGAATACCGGATGTTATAAAATACTATTTTACTCTCATCCAGTTCAGTTGATGTATCCACCATTTTAACGAGCCTGAAATGTCGCTGAATCTGATGGATATTCACCAGAACATCACTCAGTGAAGTGTACATCACAATCTCGTATAAAATATCTGAAATAACATGAATAATTGTGAAATGTGAGGTCAAATAAAGCAAATTTGCCAAATTTGTTTGCATTGAAGTTTGTTTTTTTACTATGTTCTTATTATAAAAAAATTTAATTTATAGATTTCTATTATAAACTATATTTACTATTATACTTGCTACTAAACTGTTGAGGTTCGATTCTATCTTCGTATAGATAATGTTAAATAAAGTAAGCAAACTCATCCTATTTCATTTGTTGCGAAAACATTTCAATAAAGTTTTGGTCTGACGTTCGACAATGGCCTCAACTGGTCTGCACTTGTGTTTCAAACATTGATGCACTCAACATCGAATTTTCTGTAATTTAGTTTTGCTAACAAACCCACTTGTTCAGCAGCAGTAACTACATGTTTATTGTTACGTGTATTTACGCAAGGGAGCGTAACAAACCAATGGTTACATGTGAATAAGAGACAAATACTGGATGTGAGTAAATATGTTATGGCGGTTCCAGGACATGGGGTCGGAGTGTGCCGCCCGTCCGAGTGTGGCGCCCCTGCCATGTTGTGATGTCATGGCCCCGGCCGCTATGTTGTATGACCTTGACCTTTTACCATGATCTTGTTCTTGAGTGTAAAATTACAAAAATTTTCCAAAATTTTGAAATTTTACAAAAATTTCAGAAAGTTAAAATAATTAAAAAATCCCGAAAAAAACACTACCTCCATCATGTTTCCGGACACCATCTGACGACAGATAAACATCGAATGAGCTTGGAACTTCGTAAGGCTGTTTATATACCCTCGCTCTCACCTCATAACTTATTTCGTACACCGTATTTACATCAATCTGACATATGTGCACATGTTAGGTCATGTTTTCATTTAGGACAGTCGCTTGAATGTTATGTAAACAATTTAGACATAAACATACGACGGCTAGCATTTCCAGATGTCAAGTTACCACTGTCAACTTACTAATCGATGTAGAATTTTGAAATCGTGACGTGAAACACGCTGACTACATAATCGATTTGTAAATTTTAACGGTTATAAATTCTGTGATTTTACCTACAGACGAGCCTTCATAAATATACTTGTTTACAGGTTACTGTCATACAAATACATTTGTGCAGAATTTTTTTATTTCGTAGTATTTTTTCGTTTCTTCACCTCTCCAAATTACATTATCAATGGACACTGTGTTAAGTATAAGAATAAAGCATTAACTGTTTGTATCTTATGCTTTTCGCTTTCGAAGTGTTGTGGGTGTAAGAAAAGAACAAACATTATGCTAATGTACTGGGTGCATTCTGTACCTAATACAAGACTTATTCTTGTTAAAGTTGTTAAGTACTTGTATCATAATTAAATAAATCGTACTACATACTGTTCCCTTTATACATTGCAGTCCGGTTAGTTATATATTTAAAGTAAAGTATTTCTACCTTATAATGCGCGTATAAAAGTTGATTTCTTAGCAAATGAACAAATCTTACTTGATCAAGAATTTATACGATAGCGAACTCTATAGTTGTATGGCTGTGATGACAAAGAAATAATCAAACTGGTATAAGTTATCGTAAGACTGCGAGCCGTTAAGTACTAGTTAGAATACTGGTACATAAAAACGCAAGAATAAAAGTTTTGAACTAGTAACATTAATCGACATCTAAAAATGAGTGTTGTAGACATCCATATAGCAAATTTTATTTTTCAGAGAACTATAACAACAAATTTATGTTACAATGACGGGAAAAAGAACTCTGGTGGTAGTATGAGAATTTCGTCAAGATGCTAACATGTCTTTACATTGTAGAGATCGACAAACATTATTATAGTAGAAGGATAGATACTAGGAACCAAAAGTTAATTAAAATTATATTCAGTACAAGGAATTTATATGCCGCGATGTACAACAGGATGTTTCTCCAGGCAGGCGAAATAACGTTTTAAAATATTTTACACAGCTGTACGTATGAATTTTTGCATTCTAGTTTCTATAGTGTGAAAGTTGATTTTATGTCCGTGATAAGTATACATTTTTTTTTTTAACAGCGACTGTTATCGACGATAAAAAGAAATAAATTTGTCAAATTTTCGAGCTCCGAACCAAGGACGAAGTCATTGCCAGCGTACTTACTGATGGAATTTTTATTTTAGACGTGTATAGTCTTTACGAAATCGGATAATCACCCATGGAAATATTAATGTGTTACAGAACATGCGTTTTTGTCTTTAAGTCAGCGGTATTTGTACTAATCGTCTGTGACGAGCACGGTTTTCCCATCATATTTATTCTAGACACGTAGCAAACTAGCCGAATATTAATTATATACATATAATTGGCATAAGAACGTTGCTTAGTACCATATTTATTGTGACGGCATCTCCCGGCATTTTAGGGTCGTGTCTACTCTGTCCGATGACGTTATAGCGGCTCGCTCGCGAAAACCCAACTTAATAAAAGTAATCGCCGCCACCAGGTGAGTTTAGGTCTTCACCAGGACCTACGCAAGATGTTCGCGTTTGCTTCTGAGTGGAAGTGGAAGCATCGCTCGCTCACGCTACCCTTATAGCGCGGTTAGGCTTAACATCGGAGAATCGTGGATCCGCGAGCGGTGAAAGTCCGGACAAGGGATTAAGAATGGAGACAAGACTTATTAGAAATAGCATGCAATCATTCAGCTGAAATGGACGATCTACTCGCGATCATCCCTTCTGGTATCTAATACTTACCGCCTTAACTAGTTGAGGACTCTCACTCAACACCGTCTCATACTGTAATCATAATTATAATATACTGACGCACTAGAAATAGTGATTTACTGTTGCCAAGTTTGGTCTACAGTTGTGCACATCATATGGAATAAAAGGACATCAATATCCAAAGTTACGCACTTTTATTAGATTAATTTATCTTCCAAAATTTAAATACATTATTAAGGTTCATAACTACACGATTTAACCGACGTCGCCCTTATCCAATTATGACCAAATACATTCAAATTCATGTCAAAAAGGCCCAAAATATATCGTATAGACTACTTGAAGTAACTCGCAAATATACGATGCGCCTTCATTCTTCAATTACAGTTACATGATCACGGCCTCTCGGTTAATTTTGTTAAACTAAAGATACTAAAAATATATATATATATTAAGGTTCACACATACATAATCAATGCCTGTCAAAACTAATAATCTGTCTTTTAAAGTGCCTCGGTCGGGCTAAAAAAACACCGAAGGGCCTAACATAGGATGAGCTATGGGGACGTCGGTGGACAGCTGCGCAAACGGCACCTTCTTTTACCTCGTTCTGCCCTGGATCTTAAACAACTGACCTCTCATCAAGCACATCCCGGTATAATAATCCCTCTCTGACCAAAGTGGAGGGGCGAAAACAATATTCATCCGCCTCGACGGCGGACTAAGCAATGGAACTACATATTACGGCAGAGGCAATCAGGGCGTTGTGCGGGGTAGGAGTTACCTGACACGCTCGTCCCTTGTTGTCACGAGCAGCTGTTCGTTAACGGCCAGGAGTGCGAAGGCTCGAGGCAAAAGCATTTTCTAAGTGTTCCCAGTCCAATATCAATACATACAATTCTTTTACATTGGCTGGTATACGTTTCAATAAAATATTATACATTCAGACAAATTTCAATAAACATATATTAAGAACACTTTGAGCTACCTCTTACTTGAAAACTCAACAATATAAATGTTACTGTTTTTGACGTCGTTACATGTATATTATATTCACTAGATAAGCTTTAATAATTCTTTTAAATTGAACTTTTGCCTTTGCGACTCCAAACAAAGAGTAACAAATATGACTTTAAATCAAGAGACACAATTAAACTAATAACAAATAGTTTGGGAGGCTGTTTCCTCACAATGCCCCCTTCTTTTAAAACACGACTCTTGCCTTAATAGCTATGTCGTTTTCAAACCTCTCCCTCTTCCAAAATCTTTATTTACAACTGATAAACCCTCTAATAATATCCTTTTCTCCTCAAGTTCCTTTTAAATTAGGCTAAAGTGACAACTCTTTGACGACCCTAACACTACTCGACCCGTTGTAATGTGACCATTATTCAAGGAGGTATCCGTTTAAAAAAATTAAATCAGTGACTTGTTGTTTTCGCTCCAGGTGGATTGTCCACTCAACCATAAAATATTTTAAATACCACGTAGGTTATTCCTTTTATAACCACACAACTTATTCTTTCAAATACCATGCAGCTTTCAATAATATAAAACACTTCAGTCCACTCTCTTGGATTACATAGCCACCTAATGCTTCCACCTTATGTCCAACCCCTGGGACACAAAATTCTGTGGCGCACCAGCAGTGCCACACTACTAACTCTCGGATAACAGGCACCGAGCGGGCCCACGCTAAAGAGTTCCAACAAGTGGAGGCCAACCGCTCTCCTACTCATTCACGTCGGTGGTATCCAACTGAAACCTCATACTTCCTCTTCAATTCGCCTGCATTAAGCATATATGAACCAATTCCTCCATTGAATCTCTGACCACGGTACTTTCGGTTTCTCTACTATAAAATTGTTGCTCATCTCTGCGGAAGTCATTAGAAACTTAATTCATTCTCGTATTTACTAATACTCCGTGAAATTCAGTATCTCTGTATAAACAAATTCTGACTTCCTCTTTAGTTGACTATTCTCCGGACAACTACTGTGTGTCACTTACTGTTAATTTTATTTTAACCCTTTTCTCAAATTAAGCAATCCTTCTCTGAGATGGGTGACGTCGGTTTTACTATGTATTTTTATGCTAAGAATTACTTTACTCAACCACCTCTAGACTAAATTATTCCCACAACTACAGCATGATAGATACTTAAGTTGGATTCATGTAAATTGAAATCTTACGAATATACATATCTGTATTCATTAATCAAATGTTTTCCTCCTTTATAAACAACTCTCGCAACATTAGCACATTTCGCCTTAGATAGGTCTGAAATTTTTTTTTAAGAATAGTAACTGTTATGTATGTGATGTCTAAACGTTCTTTGCCTCCGATACACTTGCATAGGCATAATGAGGACCTCCATTCCTCCACAGAGCACCGAGTAAAACCATAAAGTTTGACACCTGGTTATCCTTGCACTGAAAACACTGATTTTATTTACAATATTTTTCTTAAGTGAACAACACCTTACGAGGCACTGGTATTTCGTACTCATCCGATAGTCCAACAAGGGGGGTAGAAACGGATCTTGGGGTTACATTACCGTCCATATTCTCGTAGGCTGTGGTATCCTCCAGAGTAAGGACACAAAGACAGAATTTGGCGAGGGGCACTGCGAAAGACACGGTGCACCTTCGTTCTTTCTGGGACTCCGCTAGGACGCCCTAACATGGGTCGTCGCCACTAGCACTGCATCTAGCGGGTACGGGCTTCGTTTCCCGCTCGGGCTGTTCACCCTGGGGCTCGGGTTAAGGAGAAATAAACGTCAGTGAGGCGGCGGTTCTCTCGACCCTGGCTCTGACTGCACCTCTCCATCTCCGGTACACTTCTTTTATTCTCGCTGTATGGATACACAAACTATAAGAGATATATGTCGTTACTGAAAGGTCAAATATTATTTGCATTATTATGAAAGGGGACTGAATCTTAAGACAACTCTTTTCCGGTACATTCAGATCTGAATTTAATTCTCGTAGCCATCGTTTCAAGTCGCTAATAGGGATTTCAAGGACATCTTCGTTTTCTCTTAAAATCTAATCCGTCATTTTTTTGAATTCTTCCCACATTTCTGTTTCTATTTCCCTTATGTCTGGTTCATCAAATGACAGGGATTCTAACACCCTGATTGGTGGAATGTTAAGATCTTCCTTCAGCACATTAATGGTTGTAGAGCAGTCTAGTTGTGCAAAAATTTCAAATGAAGGGCTTCGAGCGCTACAACCTTGTGGTATCTTTAAATTGCCAGTTTGGCCCAAGATCAAACTAAGAGGCAAGGTATCTTCCTTGCTGCAATGTAATGTAACTTCGAGAGATTTAGACACAATAAAAATCCAGTGCACATAGCCGTGCAGTGGGTATAATCTAGGGGGAAAATCTTTAATTAACAATATAGGACAATCACTTTTATAATTAACATTTTTAGTGAAAAATGAGAACAAACAGGTTTTAACATTATAGATATATATATACTGGGGTTTCGGGTTCTGAAATTAATTATTCCGTCCCGATACATTTTCTAAACGGTGCATCACTTAATTCAACATAAAATAATCTATCCTTACTGATTGCGAAGTACGGTTTTTATGGTTCGATGACCATAAAAGAATCATTTATCCATGATTTTGTCGGTAAACCTTCTGCCTTCTACAAAACGAAATATAATTCCGGACTTCTTAAAGGTAATTAAACGTAAATACGCAAATTTGATCCTACCTTTGCCGCGTGTACTTTCGCAGTACTGTAATACTTATACACTTCATCAACAAGCGTATCAGTAATAAAATTTAGCCCTGCAGGCAACGAAATTTCCTTCAGTACCTTGGCTAGTTACGAAGGGGATATTAAGTACGATGACAATTTTCCTAGACTGGTAAGATCAAGCGCTTGATTAAATAAGGTTACTTCCTGTCTAATCTCGTTCAAAATATTCTCATAGGTTCTCACGTAAACTCCAATTCTATAGATGACATTTAACTGTTCCTTAACGGCTCCGAATTTTTTCTTAAACGAATTATGCAAATTTTCTCGATATTGGCCTATGTTATTAGTAGCAATAGATAATTTAGCGATTAATTTCCCATGTTTTTCTATGATTACTCGGGTACGGTTCACAAATGTTATCTGTTCGTCTAACACGTGCGCGATTTCTTTAGTGTTACCTATTATTTTATTTATTTTTGCATTTACTTTTTCTAAATCATTTTCGGTGGCTGTACCAAACAACACATTAAGGACCGATCCTCCAAGATCGATAATTCCTCGTTTGGTTCTAGCCTTATTTTATAAGGTTCCTCTAAGTGTCTCTATTCCCATACAGTGTTTAATTGCCTGCATATGAAGTATTTTAAGTTCCTCCACGAGCGTTTCTCTCATTAACTTCATACTTTCTCTTTCTATTGGGCGTTTATCCCATACATGGTAACGGCTTGTCTCGCTTACGAAAAACAGAAACTGATCTACAGCTTCAGACAGATAGTTTACATCCATGTTCAACACAATACACCATCTTTGCCCTGAGAACAACAACTTACGCTTTTTCATAAATACTATACCCTTATCCAACTCTTGTCCTCCTGGATTTGGAACCACTTCGCATAAAGCGGCCACCGTCAGTGCCACCACTAATGCCATCAAACCTCACGAAGCCTTCATCCTTTCTCTCGATTCACAATTTCTGTAATCATAAGATTACATTAATATCTAAATTTCTTAATATCTAGATCTCCATACTGCTTTCAG